>CM035094.1:53865259-54172008 GCA_020205505.1 Panax japonicus | reverse complement strand
AAATTACAAGTGGAAATGATAACAACGCACGGTTTGTCACGGCCAAGCAGTTCAAATAGTTGGGACCACCAGAATTCTGGGGAAAGCCGGATCCGATCATGGCGGAAACGTGGGTCAAAAAAATTACCAAGATATTCGATGTCTTGGGATGCACGGAGGAACAGAAGGTTCCATTCGCCACCTTTATGTTCCGTGGTGAGGCAGATTACTGGTGGGAATCTGTGAAGCGTACCCATCCAGCTGCACTCAGCATGTCTTGGGAAACGTTTCAAAAACTTTTCAATGAAAAATACTTTCCTGAAATTATTCGCAATATGAAGGAGGTAGAGTTTATTAGACTAGAACAGAACAACATGACGGTATCCCAGTACGAGGCAAAGTTCGCAGAGTTATCCAGGTTTGCACCTCATTTGGTGGAGAATAAGGAACGTATGACGCGGATGTTTTTGAGAGGTTTGAAACCTGATATACGCCAGTATCTCATTTGTCATAAATTTTCTCTCTATTCAGATGTTGTCAACAGGGCTCAATTGTTAGAGCGAGATAACGAGTACGTTCAACCGAGGGACCATAACTAGGATCATACTGGTGACAACAGTCATCAGAACAATGATAACCTGCGAAGAAAGAAGAATACGGGCGACGGTGGTAATCTCGGCCATGAAAATAGAAGAAGCGAGTTGGGAGAAAATTTTAAAAAGAGGAGATTCAACAACGACCATGTGAAGACGTCAGCACCAGCAGCAACTGGTTCCAAGGGAGGAGAAAGACCACCGGTCGTATGTTACAAATGCGGGAAAGAGGGACATATCAGCCCAAACTGCCCACAACAGTTCAAGGTATGCTATAATTGTGGAAAGGAAGGACATATCGCTCGAGATTGTACGGTAGCGAAACCAATTCCAGCGGGGACGGTGATTCAAAAGGTTGTCCCAGAAAAGTCAAAGTCAACGGTTTCTGGAAGAGCGTTTGTCGTGACCGGTCAAAATGCGTGGAACCCGAACGAAGTTAGCACGGGTTAGTTAATTATAATTCTTGCGAAGTTTATACCTTACTAGATACTGGTTCTACCCATTCTTTTATCTCTCTTGCTTGCGTTCAACGTTTGAACTTGACTCCGGAGAAATTAGACTTTGACCTATCTGTGGAGACTCCGTTAGGAGAAACTTTCATTACATCCGTTGTTTAGAAATCTTGTTTGATTCAATTGGCACCATCACATTACCTGTTGATCTTATCTCTTTAAAGATACTTGCTTTTGATGTGATTTTGGGGATTGATTGGTTAACTACTCATCATGCCAAAATTGATTGTTTTCGTAAGGTTGTTAGTTTTCATATTCCTAAGCAACCTGTTATTTGAATTCAAGCAACCAAACCATTGAAGTCAAACTCTTTCATATTAAATTATAAAGCCATTTGTTTATTGAAAAACGAATGTCAAGCTTTCTTAGTCATGTTATGGACTTGAACAAAAATACGTCAGTTTTGAATGATATTTCTGTTGTTAGTAAATTTCCTGATGTATTTCCTGAAGAATTTCTTGGCTTACTCCCAAAGTGTGATATTAAATTTTGTATCGACTTTGAATCCGGTACAAAACCCATTTCTAAAATCTCATATCGAATGTCTCCTATTGAACTTCAGGAGTTAAAAACTCAACTATAGAATTTGGTACCTGAGCCTTTATCTGGTGACTTCCTTTGTGGAATGCACCGAAGCCAGACTCTTCGTAGGGGACACAATATTTGTGCGATAGTAAACTGATATGTGTCATTGTAACGTGCTATCCAAGGTTGGGATATGAGTCACAGTTGAGAACCACCTAAGTCGGTAATCGAAATACGTAGCTTTCTAGGCTTAGTTGGTTATTATCGAAGATTCGTTGAAGGATATTCTCGAATCGCTATTCCATTAACGCAGCTGACTCGTAGAGATACAAAATTCGAATGGAGCAAGGAATGTAGGAAGAGATTCGAAGAACTCAAGAGGAGACTCATTTCAGCACATGTTCTGACCATGTCATCTTGGAAAAGCGAACGTTGTAGCTGACGTGTTGAGTAGAAGATCGTATACAAGTACGAGTATGATATTGTCAAAGACTCATTTCGTATAATTTATAAATAATAGAGATGGAGATAAAAACTCTAGGTATCCACGTGATGATATACGAGTATAATCGACTTTAATCGATAAAGTTAAAGCTGTTCAAGCTACACACTGGAGCTGATGAATTTGAAGAAGGAGGTGCAAGAAGTTGTTATTTCAAAAGCGAGAATTGGCGATGTGAGCAAAGCTCAAACCTTCGATTTATTAGTCCATTTGAAATCCTCGATCGAATAGGAACTGTGGCCTATAGACTCGTTTTACCGCCAAGTATGTCGCGTGTTTATAACATTTTTTTATGTACCGATGTGGACGACTTGAACCATGTTATTGAGTTAGAACCGGACGAAATAGTCGAATACTTAACGTACGAGGAGGTGCCTGTCAAGATGTTGGATGGGAAGGAGCATGTCCTACGCACGAAGGTCATACCACAAGTTAAAGTTTTGTGGAGGAATCATGCTATAGAGGAAATGACCTTGGAGTTAGAAACGGAAATGAAAGCGAGGTATCTTTACCTTTTTGAAACACCAGTTACGTACGTCAATTTCGAGGACGAAATTTCATAAGGAGGGGAGGTTGTAAGACCCCGAAATTTTTTAAATAAAAAGGAATTTCCTTTATTTATTTTTTGAAATAGTAAGGGTGAATTTGATTAATGTGGTTAGTTATGGGTAAAATGCGCTAATATTTTAAATAAGCAGGTGGTTATAAAATATTCATTGTTGTGGGGGAATATTCGTTTGGTCGTGGAATATTCTTGCTTTCAGGGAATATTCGTACGACGGCGCAGTCTTTTGTGGGCCCCATAACGAAAAGCGATTGGATGAAGAAAACAACAAGTATAAGTTATTTATAAAAAACGGCGTAGTTGTTACCGTTAATACTGTTGGAATACCCGGTGGTTAAAACACAGTAATACGCGTTGTTGCACAGTAGCACACAGTATTGCACCAATTATTGATTCTTACGTAAGAAGGCACTACTCAATAATTGTTACAGTAATTACTGTTCAGTATTTTATGTTATTGATTCAATAATTGCTGCATTGATATTTTATATTACTGTTGTTTCAATAATTTTCACTACACAGTATTTTTCATTATCGAAGCAATAATTCATATTATCTGAATAATATTATTAGATAACATTATTGGCAATGTCTAGAAAGTTCTGTCTAAGGAGAGGTTTTGTCACCTAATTGCGCGCCAGTAAGGAGAAATCTTTATTGGAAAGCCCCCTCTTTCCTGGGAACTGCCTGGTTGTCAATATTGTGATTCTGTAATATTATTTCTGAATAATTAATTATTGATTCATATGATGAGGAAAATATTGATTTTATGTGGATATAGATGAAGAAAATTTTTAATGTGACAATTGTTGAAAATTAATATTTTATCTTTTTCTGATAAAATAATTCATTTAAATATATTATTTTAATAATATATTAATGGTAATATTTTTACAATGAATGTGGAATATATGAGTTTATGAGGAGAAAGAGTATTTTTGTTGCAATAACTATTAAAAATAGATTTTGTGTGTCGGTAGACCTATTTCTTGACTGAAAATTTGATTATAGCCTGTAAAATCATCCGTTTGTGGATTTCGGTCAATTTTTGTTTGGAATTTGGAAAAACTTCCAATTATCTATAAAAACTCGTGAGATTCAAATTTTCTGGCAAAAGGACTATTTATTATGAATTATTGAAGTTCCGAAGTTCCGAAATAATTGATTTTTGGAAGTTTAAATTATTTTATAAAAGAAAAATGTTTTTTTTTTCTAGAATGGAGCATGTGGGAAATGCTAGGAATTGAAATCTAGAATGAGTACGTAGAAGATTATATATATATATATACATATATATTAATATTATATTAAATTTTCTGCTTTGGTGTTCTAAGCAATTTCCTATAAATAGGGTGCTTAGGTTAGAATTGAAAATCACACCAGAAACTGAAGTTTTCTCTCTCTATATTATCGAGCGTATTCTTGTGAGTATTTTGAGTATACTTTGAGTATTGTTATACGGTGCAAGTTCAAATCATAGCCTATATCCGGTGTTTCAGCTAGAAGTACTGTCTTTCGAGGTAAGGGATGTTATTTTCTTCTAAAATGATATTATTTCTTCAATATCATTATGTTGAAATATTGGTTGGAACTTTTTATCAAATTTAGAACTTTTTCATGTCGGAGTTACTATTCATGAGTTACTATTCACGAGTTACTATTCATGAGTTACTATTCACGAGTACTATTCACGAAGCGTGATGATGTTTTTTTTATGAAATTTCTATCTTTTGGTGTCGGAGTTACTATTCACGTATACGGCACTATTCACGAATACGACACTATTCACCAAAAAATGAAATTTCTTCTTTTTTGTCCAAAATATCTATTCTGGATACTAGCTTTGATTGTATCCATGTTTTGATCATTCTTGAATTTTACTTCAGTATGATTATTTAAAGTATTTTTGAACTCGGATTGTTTAAAGTACGAATCCTTAATAGTTGTTATTTTGTTTCACTGGATTCGTTTCCTTTAAAATATTTTTCATCATCCTCAGTCCTAAATGATGGTGTTACTGAATATCTTTGGCCTGTAGTGCAAAGATGAATGATTTCTTGATGAATATCTTTGGCCCGTAGTACAAAGATGAACAGGTGTTTAGATGAACATGACCAACTGATGAATATATTTGGCCTGTAGTGCAAAGATGAATATTTGATTTGATTTGAGATATATATTGATTGATATTACAGGAATAAAATATTGATGATGGACTTTTAAATTCATAGATGTTAGTAGATTTCATTCTCTACTTAACTCCTCTAATGAATTATTATTTCTGCTGCAGTTATTGATCTAAAACTTGTTGTCTATTGTATTCTTTCAGATTTTTCCCTGTTGAAGACTAAGGATAATTTGTTGTATATTATCTTAGTCATAATATTCTTTACTGGGCTAGTTGAGCTCACCCTTTTTCTTCTTGTTGTATTTTTCTTCTCAGGAGACGAGAATGTAGCGAGTACGAGTCGGGGGATGTAATGATGGTTCTAGAGAGAATTATTTAGAAGTCCTCACAATTTTTGTAAAATAATGTATCAATAATTATGATGGAGATTTATTTGTATGTGGATATTGTCTAGATGACAATATCTGTATTTAAACTCACAGTTTGTATGTTGTAATGTAATAATAAAGTTGTAGTTATTTCTGTACCATGTAATTGACGACTCAGAATGGGTTGGATGGAATGGACCTATTTTGGGGGCGTCACAGTTAATTTGTGTTTAATATATTGAATATGTGTTTTAATATGTGTTGAAATTGGGAATATACTGAATATATGTTTTAATATGTGTTGAAATTAGGAAAGCAAGACTAGTCTTAAGTAATATACTATAGCATTAAAATTAATATAATAAAATAAGAAAGTCATCATATATTATTTATAATCATTGATATGTTAATCATTTAATTATAACTATAAAATATGCATTTGATGGTGACCATGACTGTATTCATATGAATTATATGTTATATACAATTATATACAATTATATACAATTATATGAGTAATAATTAAACAAAAATTATTACAAAAATTATTGTGGTAATACAAAAATTATTCATTCAATTATAATAATACATTACCTGTTGATAGTTATAAAATTTCTCCTAACGGAGTCTCAACAGATAAGTCAAGGTCTAATTTCTCCAAGGTCAAGTTTAAACGTTGAGCACAAGCAGGAGAGATAAAAGAATGGGTAGAACCGGTATATAATAAGGTATAAACTTCGCAAGAGTTTATGATTAGCTTATCCATGATCACCTCGTTCGGGTTTTTCGAGTTTTGGCCATTCACGACAAACGCCCTCCCTTGAACCACCGACTTTGTTTTGTCTGTAGTCTCCTTTGGTGTCGCCGTCCCAACTGGACTTGACTTCGCTAACGAACAAAATCGGGCTATATGATCATCTTTTCGACAACTAAAACACACCTTGGAAGGCTGTAAATAGTTTGGACTTATGTGTCCCTCCTCTCCGCATCTATAGCATCTAACTGGCGATCGTTCTCCTCCCCTAGAATTTGTTGTTGGTGCTGGTGCTGGTGCTTATGTCTTCCCGTCATTGTTAAATCTCCATCATATTTACATTTGATGGTAGTTATGTAATCAATTACATCAAATTCATATGAATACAAAGGTATGAAATATTAATCAGTTATGAAATATGCGTTCATTTATAATTATTATTAATCATGATCAACACTAGTTTTAATAGTTTAATTATTGAGGTAATAATATCAATATAATGTCATTTTCAGTTAATGTGATTTAATTTTATTAAATTAAAACTTGTTAAAATAATCTTAAAAGTTATTATGACTTGGGTTTATTATTTCAGCATGGAAACCATGTGATTAGAAAATAAGCAAAGGTACTATGGCATGACCATAGGCATAGTATTCATAATTAGGAAATTTATATTATTTCAATGTAATAATATTCAAAATTTGGTAGACTATGTTTAATACCGAATATCATTATTTTAAAGAAGATCATTGGCAACCAAGCTGATTATTTTGGCCAAACATATATATAACAGTGACATAATTTAGTAATCCTAAATTAAAAATTTTAAAAAATCAGACTTTGTGCTCGGTCAACCTAATTTAATTCAGTATAGTACCTTGAATACGCCGATCTGGAACTTAAATCAAAGTCATATCATGTATATATTGAAAGTTATGAGTGGTCAAACATGGTTGACCGAGCACAAAGTCTGATTTTTGGGCAACCCAGATTTCCCAGGAAACGTGTGACAACTTTTTGATGGCCTCTGATCTCGAGTAGCATTCATGTTAAGACTACACTTGAGCATTATTGTAGTGAATCTCCTCTTGTTGATAATTATTCATAAAGGTTATAAAAATTGAAAATATAATTAAACATGTTATCTTGTCTTTTGACCTAAGAAATAACTGAAAATAAAACTTGCTCAACATGGTAATAACTTGTGCTAACCAAGTTATGAAAGTGGGAAGGGACGGAATGAATATTGACAATGCATTGATAGAATACACATATCAAGTAATGTCTAATAATCAATAATTATTCATAATATATATTTGTTCACTAGTCCATATGACATTATTATCCATGATAACCTTGTAATATCAATATATAATAAAGTGTATGAACCCTAATGAACATTTTGTCCTTAATTGCCTAATTAACAAATTTTAATTAGAAAATAGATATCTATTTACTAAAGTTATAGCTATTATGACCATAATAGCTATATTATGGTCATATTTTGGCTCCTATAGATATTAATGGATTGCATGTTCCGCTGCAGTTAAACTTGATGTTTATTGTATTTTATCAGTTTAACATTGTTGAAGACTAATTATAATTTATTCTGCATTATCTTAGTCATAATATTTCTTACTGGGCTAGTTGAGCTCACCCTTTCTTTCACTGTTCTCTTCAGGAAATGAGAACGTATCCGGGACTAGTCGGGGAACGGAGTGACGGTCCAGATGATAGTATTAGTAGTCCTCATTATTCTATTAAATAGTGTGACAATAATATTTGTATGTGGATTTAATTATCAAGGGTAATAGTTATTTTATTGTATATTACCAATTAAGACTACACTAAAAGACGTAGGTCAAGCAAATTACCAAGATAATGTAGAATTATAAATGGTCAAACCATTAGCGAAGAGTCGGTGAACCAAGTAGAGATTTTTCTGAGACATCATCGACCTCCCCAAAGAGATATCTATGCTGCTATAGCTACCAGATTAAAGGGCATTGTCTCTACTTCTTCTTCTATCATTCCGTCGAATACTGACATGTATTCAGCATCATTTGAGTCTCCAGACTCAATAATCACTACATCCGGATCTGCTGCTATGGGGTTCATTTGAACGATTTCTGGATTATACCTTGTAGTATAATTATTTCAAAATATATTGATCTTCTCCAGAATATTATCTTAAACACATGTTCAACGTATTTAAATCGGGTAGTTTAAATACGTTGAACATGTGTTTAACAAACAAATAAGATGATATAAATACCTAACAGTTAAACTATCATCATCTGAATTATACTAAATAAGCATGAAGCAGACACCCATTGAAATGCCAACAACAAATATTGGCATTTCAATGGGTGTCTGCGATATGAGTCATATACCAAAAATTATTGCGTTCACATCAATTCGTTAATATCCGTCTGCGTGATTGGCTCTAGTGCAAGTGGGAGACTGTTAGAGTTTATGCCCTAGAGGTCAATGGCTTAACATGTGTAATGAACGTTAAGACTCGACTGTGATTTTTGGATATATGACTCATATCGCAGACACCCATTGAAATGCAAAAAACTTAAGAAAGTGTGTATAGTGCTCTTAATGGTTATATTATATTACATTACATTACCTTTCATTTATAACTTATTAACCCTTTAAAAGTAATGTTTATTTTCACTGAGTTTGTATAGTTATTTTGTGCCTGGGAAGTTGGATTGAAGCTAGGGTTTGCAAATCTTAAGGTCGGTAAGATTCTCTCTCCTAAAGGTCCTTCCCCTATGATCATTGAAGAATTTCCAAAAATATGAGCATATGCTTTTTGTAGTTATTATTGATTTATAATCTAATCATGTTCGTAATTGATTGTGATTTTATCTTAGATAAGGAAAACTCTAGCATTATGTGAAAATTTTCACCAAAAGGAGGTGAGGATATTAGAGATTATGTATCATAGTATATAGCGACGGTTAAGATTTGCTATATTATTCGTATAGCAAATGCCTACGATATTTTATGTCGTTTCTAGAAATATCAATATACAATGTGTTTACCCCCAATGCATTACGATATTTAATGTGTTATAATGTGAGGCAAGAATGGAGGCGGTTGCATGGGAATAGTTCAAGAAGGTATTCTTCGAGAACTACTTCCCTACTAGCATACAAGGGCGAATGGAGATTAAGTTCTTAGAACTTAAATAAGGGGACTTGACGGTTCCCCAGTACACAGCCAAATTCAATGAATTGGCAAGATTTGCTCCACATCAAGTGGAAATAGAAGAAAGGAAGGCTCGTAGATTTGAGCAGGGCCTGAAACCCTGGCTCTACAGTAGGATTTCGGTGTTCCAAAGTGATTCATAAGGGACCATTCTAGAAAAGGCGATTATAGCTGAAGGTGGTAGTGAGGCATTGACTCAGTACCACAAGGAAATAAAGAATAAGAATCAGGGAGAGGGAGAAAACAAGGCAGAGGTTGCCAGTGGTAGTGGTAGTATGCCAAAGAGGAAAAGTTTTAACCCCAGAAATACGGGGGTGAAATAAGGGGATCCTAAACGTAGGATGGAGGCATGCAAGACATGTGGAAAGACTCATTTAGAAATCTGTTTAAAGGGAAAATCAGTTTGTTATAACTGTGGGCAGGAGGGACATTTATCACCCAATTATCCTAACCCTGAGAAAAATCACGGCAGTTTTGTTTGTGGATCTGAAACACTATGCCCAAACCAGCTAAGCCCTGAAAGCTACATCTTTGTAAAATTATATAAAAAGATTTTTACTATACAAACACTATGCAACACTATGCATAATAAAATATAATATATTCTATTTATAGAATAACTTTAATAAAGTATTCTGTTTTATATAAAAAGATGTTTCTATTTTATTACGTTAATAATACGAATAAAACAAAACGTCATCATCGCTATAATAATTCATATTATTAATCGACAATAATTGAATCAAACTGAGCGACTTCTCACATAAATATCAATTATCAATACCGTGTGCTACTATGCAACAACGCGTATTACTGTACTTTTACTACCCAGTAGTTCAACAGTGTCAACGATAAAACTTCCGCCGTTATTTTCAATAAATATTTTTGTCGTTTTCTCAATCCGACAATAATTCTGTTGTGGGGTCCACCAATAATTGTACCGTCGTACGAATATTTTTCGACACAAAGAATATTCCCTGACCAATCGAATATAATATAACAACTTGCATACTTTGCAAAATTTATAAATACTACCCACAACTATAATATTATCTCAAATTCACACCATAATACTAATGAATAAAGTTATGTTACATCAAGTTGTGAGCTATTCGACATTAACAATTTTTGTTTTTTTAGGAAAAACATATTAGGTTACTCTTTTCAATATTATAAATGATATATGACTTATCTAAAATAATATTGAAGCTTAGAGACCAAGTTTAAATTGACAATAAATGTGTTAATTGTCGGATAAGGTGACTAGTACACCGAGATGAGACCGAAGTCCAATCAGACCAAACTAGTTAGACTGGATAAGTGTTTATATAGGTTATAAACACTGATGTGGCTATGTGGCAATGTGTAATAATTTTTGTTTAATTATCTTTATCTCACTTGATTAGAGTTTTCATTTACTCCATGCTCTTGGAATTATCGTTTAATACTATTGAAGTGTTATTTGACAGTTATATACAATTATATGAACAATTCAATTGTTGAGTTGTTCATGACCCAATAATATTGATGTTTAATAAGGGTCCAACTACAGGAGTTGTTGGATATCGGTTTCATTCGTCCTAGTACATCTCCTTGGGGTACTCTTGTGTTATTCGTAAAGAAAAAAGACGGGAGTATGCGACTTTGTATTGACTACAGAGAATTGAACCATGTCACCATTAAGGATAGGTATCTGCTACCTCACAAAGATGACTTGTTCGACCAGTTGCAAGGAGCACAATTCTTTTTAAAGATCGATATTCGTTCTGGATATCATCAGCTGAAGATTAAAACTGAGGATATTCCAAAGACTGCCTTCAGAACTCGGTACGGGCATTATGAATTCTTAGTCATGTCTTTTGGATTGACTAATGCTCCTACTATTTTCATGGATATGATGAACCGTGTGTTTAAAGAATATTTGGATCAGTTCGTTGTTGTCTTTATTGATGACATCCTCGTCTATTCCAAAAGCCGTGAAGATCATGAGCAACATTTGAAGATGGTACTACAAAGGCATCGTGATAACAAGTTATATGCCAAGTTGAAGACATGCGAGTTCTGGCTTGAGGAAGTAGCATTCCTTGGGCACGTGGTGTCAAAACATGGAGTATCAGTCGACCCGACAAAAATTGAAGCAATAAAAAGTTGGGAGCAACCGAAGTCGGTGACCAAAGTATGTAGCTTTCTGGGCTTAGCTGGTTATTATCGGAGATTCATGGAAGGATTTACTCGAATCGTTACTCCGTTAACTCAGCTGATAATATCTGTTTACCGTCGAGAAGATAGGGCATCTTGCAAAGGATTGTCGTGATTTAAAAAAACAATGACGGGTAAGATGAACATCATATATTATATGTAAAACACCAATATTTCTTAATCGTGACCTTATTCAGTTCTCTGTAGTCGATGTAGAGCCGCATCGTTCCATCATTCTTCTTCACAAATAAAACCGGCGCTCCCCACGGTGATACGCTTGGTTGAATATACTTTTTATCTAGTAATTCTTGTAGTTGGACCATCAGTTCTTTCATCTTTACCGGTGCCATTCGGTACGGTGCCTTCGATATTGGGGCCATTCTTGGACCCAAATCGATAACGAATTCAACTGCTCTATCTAGAGGAAGTCCCGACAAATCATCCGAAAATATGTCTGCGAAATCTCTCACTACTGGAATCTCATCAATTTTCAAATTCTCTTTATGACTATCGACTATGTAAGCTAGATATCCTGTTTAAACCAGTTTGTCATAGGGCACTATTATACATCTCTTCAAATTTTGGACATATATTGAAGAGATCAGGCATTTACCTTGTATATTAAGCACATACTTTGGAATGTAAAGAATGGAATATATGTCCAAAATTTAATAATATTAAATCTGGTATAATTCACACCACAATAATTTTTGTAATAATTTTTGTTTAATTATTACTCATATAATTGTATATAATTGTATATAACATATAATTCATATGAATACAGTCATGGTCACCATCAAATGCATATCTTTGGCCGGTGACCAAAGATGAATATTTGATTCAAGATGTATATTGATTGATGTTACAGTGATAAAATATTATTAATGATAATACTTCAATATATTAGCCAGGCATAGCTTACGAGCACTTCTGAGTGATCAACCCATAGTACTCTATGTTGATCAATACTACATTCATTAAACGTTTATACGTTTAAGTTGTGGGAACCTCACGTGCCTGTCGTTAAACGACAAAAACATTTTAGCATACTCGATCTTCGATTGAAAACCATACCAATATAACTCGGTAAACATTAATTATGCTTAATAGAATCATAATATAAGTCTGGCCGAAAGAATTGACTTTCACTTACTCGAATCGCTACTCCGTTAACTCAAGCCCACAATTTTTGAAAATAAATTTCAGCGCATTTCATTGCTCACCAACCAAAAGTGAGTTGAACAAATACATAGGATTATAGATTAAGGTACCCCCAGTTAGTAAATACGTTTAATGTATGAGGACTTGAATAGTAGCAGGTAAATGTGTTTTCCTTATAATGTGTTTACCCCCAGTGCATTACGATATTTAATGTGTTATAATGTGAGGCAAGAATGGAGGCGGTTGCATGGGAATAGTTCAAGAAGGTATTTGATGTGATAAAAATATGTACTGCAAGTGCACAGTGTCAAATTGAAGAACTGGCAAGTACATGTCGAACCCACAGAGACTAGATTAATTCTTTAATATATCCTTAATTAATATTTTAGGCAAATTAGAAATAAAAATGGTGGAGAAGATTTTTTAACTAAATTATGCAAACTATTAATTAATAATGAAAACTATTAATGAGAAAAGATACCTAGGAATTAGAATCCACCAAATATTAACATAATAAATAATTTCTTATTTCCTAAATCAATTCCCTAATTATTTCCCCTTCCCTTTAAAAATAATGATTCATATAATTAATATGGGCAAGCATAAGTTATGAAAAATTCACAGATTAACTATAACTTATCAAAACCTCGCAATCAATATAAAAATCATATGCAATTTATACGGAGGAAAATATGAAGGTGAAAATAATTAGGCATTAATTTAGGAACGGGAAGAAAATATAGTTATGAAATATTTAGCTTCATCATAATCCTAGGTATTAGAAATTTAGCTAGCCATGGAATTAAAAATAAATAATATTAGTTCTACTATTTGCATGAAATAAGAACAATAATTAAAAAGAGAATTTCTATAATATAAATAAAAGAAAGTTACAAATACTCCCTGACAGTATGTTCCACACGTGATTGGAATAAGAGAAAGGACAAACTCACAATATCTTACTCCTTCCTACACTAGTGAAAATCTGAGAAAAAGAAAATAATAAGTGGTGCCTTTTTCTCTCAAACAAGAGACCTATTTATAGGGAAAATAACTTTGAACCCTAATTTAGATTCATTGAACTTGGACACTTTGATCATTCCCTTTCCATGTAGAATTCAACTTCCTAGTAGCAATCAACTTCAAAAAGATCTTCTAGATAGACTTTTCTTTCTCTTGTTGGATTTGAATTGCACTAAGATTGTTCCACCTCTTTCCTTCTCCTTGTCAGATTCTTCTTGGACAATCCTTATATGAATAAGAGCATTAAATATATCTTGATCACCAAGATTTTGACTTTATTGCAACAACTATTAAATCCTACAAAATAAAATAAAACATATTAATTTAATAAACTAATATAATTAAAAGGACAAAATTAGGGATAATAAAATATATGAATTACGTGTCTATCAAATACCCCCATACCTAGCTTTTGCTCGTCCTCGAGTAAAATAAATAAAAAATAAAAATTACAATACCCCATTTTCGTAGGAAATACGATTGCACTTAGCATGTGCAACAAGCCTTTAAACCCCAAGGTTACCCCAAGTGGACGAGTTGTGTCTCGTGAGGGTTTGCAGTGAATATACCCACAAAATTTAAAAATATTTTTGGGTTCAACAAATTATGAAATTGAAAGAAAACTTCTAAATATTTATGGGCATTATACATAAGCAAGATTAAATTCAAAATCACACTTTCACCTTATCAAAAATACTCGATCTTCATTTAAGACACCATCCTTCATTAAATCAATTTCATGTAATGCATGCATGTGTATGTGATGTAACTCTTAGTAGGGATTTTTATCATGAAAATCAAGCAAACTCTTTTTTTCTGTCATTCTTTTTTTCCTTCTTTTTCTACATTTTTTTTTTATTCTTGACTTGTGTAATGTCTCATTTTCTTAGGCTTTTCAGAGTTACCCATATAGAGCGAGCGTTTGACCAATGACTCCCAAACCAGATGGCTTTAGGGCACTAGGTGTAGAGACACCCCTAAGGATTTACTAACTCGAGTAACAAAGGCCACAAAATTAGACTAGTCAAGCTGCTTTTATCCATCATACTTTTCAGCGTGAATATCGATGCTTCCCGAGGCTTGGACACCCAGTTATTTCGTTTAATGGACATTGAAACAGTTATTTATTTCTTTTCTTTTTTCAACTTTTCTCAACTTCATTTTTTTCATTCTTCTTTTTTTCTTTCTTCTTCTTTTTTCTTTCTTTTTCTTTTTTTTTTTTTTTTTTTGAAATTACTCGAATCATGGTTTATACCCCACAACTAAGAATTAGTGCAAACGTGAAGTACAAAAATGCTTGTGAAATCAATTTTAAATCCAGATGGTGTTTTGAACTAAGATTTCATATTTTATCAAAAATTCAAGAGTTCTAAATCTTTCAATCTCACTCATGCGATTTGCTCCACAAACACTTATTAGAATTAATTCAATTCATAAAAAGTCAAACAAATTTTTTTTTTTAATAATTTTTTTTTTTGTTTTTTTTTTCTTAAAAAAAAAAAAAAAATCTAACTAATACAAACAAACTCCCCCCATACCTAAATCATGCATTGTCCTCAATGTATGCAAATGAAGAAAAGAGAACAAAAATGTGAAAGAATTTTACCTTGTATGCGGGGCATTTGTTCTGCAAGAAGATGTGGTGAGAAAGAAAACAAATGTACATATCTACAAATATTATGCATCCTAAAAACTATGCGACTGTAAATGATCAATGATACAAACAAGCAACCTAAAGTGGATTTCGTATGATTTTCAGGAGGTCTGGGTAATTGGAAATAGTTAGAATTTGCAACAGAAGAGCAATTGTGAGCATACCCGACTGATTCTTTTAAAATTGAGTCAAGGAATGATAACGAAAAATGATAGTTCCTTTTGAAAAATTCTAACTTCATAAAATCTATCCAAACTTGCCATCCAAATTTGTTACTAAGGGGCACTAAAACATTTTCATCCTTTTGAATAATTGTTATACCAAGATGTTTAGATACCACTGGATTATCACATGCATTATTTGAAATGGGAGATATGATCTCATTATCTAAACATGGAAGATTATCATTGTCCACAACCTTTGGTTCATTTGTTAAATCATATTTAGTGTTTCTGGAAGACGCTTCGGATGGACCCATGGTAGACATAAAATGATCATAAGAGGATTTAAGGTCAATTTGATTCTCTTGAAAATGCTCAAAATGCGTCAAACTTGATTCAATTATAGGTTCCAATCTAGAGTATGATTTTTGGGCTGTTGAGTCCAACATCTCATTGACCTCATTCAAGTATTCAATTTCATCCCAATTTTGACCAAAATGATTTAGACAAAAGTTAACAATTTCATCTTCCCCCGTAATTTCATTTTCCGACATTTTCTGAATCATGTTCACTTCAACGGGTAGGTCAGAAAAATCACAAGGTTGCTTTCCCACATTAAATACATTTAAATCAATTGTCATGTTCCCAAATGTCAATTTCATTAGTCCATTTCTACAGTTGATTAACGCATTAGAAGTTGCTAGAAATGGTCTACCTAAAATTATAGGAATTTGACCCTTGGGATTGACAACAGGCTGGGTTTCAAGGACAACAAAGTCAACAGGGAAGACAAAATCACCAACCTTAATAAGTACATCTTCAACTATTCCTTTTGGCACTTTAATGGAACGGTCAGCTAATTGAAGTGTGACACTTGTCTTTTTCAACTCTCCTAAGCCTAAGGTTTCATACACAGAAAATGGTAACAGGTTCACACTAGCTCCTAAATCAAGCAAAGCCTTTTCAATTAATGTGTCACCTATGATGCATGAAATAGTAGGACAACCGGGGTCCTTATACTTTACTGGGACTTGACATGACAAGATAGAACTCACATGGGCTGTTAGAAAAGCTTTCTTAGGAACATGAGTGGTTCTTTTATGTGTGCACAAATCTTTTAGACATTTAGCATATGATGGAACTTGTTGAATGGCATCTAGAAGAGGAATGTTAATTTTCACTTGTTTGAACACTTCTAGAATTTTGTCCAACTGGGCCGACTGCTTGTTTGAAATAAGTCTTTGAGGGAATGGGGCTTTTGGTTTAAAGACTTTTTCATTTAATTCAGAAGAATTGGTTTGATCATTTTTTGACACAAGCTTAGTAGATGGAACTACTGACTCAGAGTTTGTGGCCTTTTCTGGCTGGACTGACTTTGAAGATGGATTGTTAGATTCAACGTTTAAAATTTTCTCTTCTTCATTATCAATGCCAGCATGATAATTTTCAGACCCTAAAGAAATTACAGAATTCACATGATTGATTTGGTTATTTTCAAGTGAATTAACATGATAAAGTTTTTGAGTAGGGACTGAAAATTTTGGATTGGTCTCGGGTTGACTAGGAAGTTTCCCCTTCTCTCTTTCACTAACTGCAGTGGCCAATTGACTCATTTGGATCTTTAAGCGAGAAATGGCTTGGGTAGTGTTTTGCATGAAATTGTTAGTGCCTTGCATGAAATTATTGAAATTATTATGAGATTTCATTAAAGTTTCTATGCTCTTCTCTAAAACGTTAAGTCTCTTCTCACTTTCATTAGAAAAACCTGGTGGACCATATTGGGTTGTTGAACTTGAATTTTGGTATGAACCAGGGTTTGGCTTTTGGTAAGGTTGAAAAGATTGATTTAGAGACTGATTGACCTGATTTGAAGAATTATTTGGGTAGGGTCCTTGGTTCCATGCAAAATTAGGATGATTCCTCCAACCAGGATTATAAGTGGGTGCAAATGGGTCATTCCTAGGTCGTTGAAACATTGCATTGACTTGTTCATATTCTTCAAATTGGGTTATGACTCTAGGACATTCCTCAATCGCATGGCTTGGTGAATTACACTTTAGACACAAAGGTGTAGGTGTTGAGACTTGATTCACGTGTGATCCCCTAGTTTCTAAATCTTCAAGTCTTTTAAGTACACCAGCCAACTTAACTTCTGTAGCAATTGAATTGTCAATTGTATGAACACCCCTAGATGAACTAGGTTTATCGGTCTCTCGGGTGGTTTCCCATTGCATGGTTTTTTCTGCTAAGTCTTCTAAAAACTCCCAAGCTTTTTCCTCATCATTATTCAAAAAATCCCCTTGACACATTGACTCTAACATTGTTTTAGTGGGATAGTCTAAACCTTCGTAAGCTATTTGACACAATCTCCATTTCTCAATTCCGTGGTGTGGGCACTGGGATAACAAATTTTTAAATCTATCAAAATATTTCCAAAAGGACTCTTTTTCAAGTTGGCAAAATTGATGAATTGCAGTCCGAATTTTAGCAGTTTTATGATTTGGAAAATATTTTTTTAGAAATGCAACAACAAATCCCTCCCAGGTTGATATGGAATTATTTGGTAGGCTATATAACCATTTTTTTGCATTATCTTTTAAAGCAAATGTTATAAATCTTAGCCTAATTGAGTCATCAGACAGTTGTTGAATTTTCATTAAGGCACAAACTTCCTCAAATTCCTGAATAAATAAATATGCATCTTCTATCCCCGTAAACTTAGGTAACATATTTATAAAATGTGGCTTAAGTTCAAAATTATTACCAGTTACCGGTGGTAGACTAATACATGAAGGTTGGGCAGAGCGGGAAGGATAACATCGATCCCTTAAAGAAACAGTTTGGGCGCCCTCCATTTTTGTTAAAGTGAGATCTTTTAAAGTGAAATCCAAAAAATTAAGTTTTCTCACTAATCGTGATGTTTCGTCCCTTATCCACACTTTTTGCATACACTAAATAACAAATAATCAGATAAGCACAAAAAAAGAAAATAAAAAAAATTAAAATTTTTTAAAAATAAAAAAAAATTTACTTCTAAGGTTAACCTAAATAAAATCTAGACAGCTCCTAACTGTTCCAAGTTACACCGCAAGGTCCACCAAATTCGAAATTAATCACACCACTAGCCAGGTAAGTGTAAGAAAGGTGGGAGTCTCTCCGTAGAAACGGTGACTAATTGAATAACCACACAATCTTTAGGCGTATACCTTTTGAACCACTTGCCTAGACACCAGTAGTTTGATTAATTTAAAATTCAGACTCCTCTTGGAGTTTCTTGTCCTAATTGAGCTCGAGAGTCCTAGGGGTCAACGTCTACTTGATTTTATTAGGTCATGGTCATGCACAATGTAAATTGGGTTGTTTGTGGGCCAAGGAAGGGTGATGAAATCCTCACCTTATCTTGTTACAGGTTGTGCCCTTAATGTTAGATTAAAGATAAAAATGCACAAATAAAAAAAACTATAAACAAATAAAATGTCCTAAAACTATGTGAATTACGAAAGAAGGAGAAATTTTGACGTACCTCAATCCTCCAGCAATCACCACAGTTTATATTTGACAAAAAAAATAAAAAAAAATAAAAAAAATAAAACCTAACAGGATGTGCTCTACGTGAGTGAATGCATGAATGCGACAAATAAAAGAAACTACTATATAATAAACTAATATATTTTCCCCGGCAACGGCGCCATTTTTTTTTTTTTTTTTTTTTTTTTTTTTGAAAATAAATAAGAAAACTCCCTTTATTCACGATCCTCCAACAAGCGTTGAAACATCATTTAATTTACTCCTACTCCTAACCTAAAATAATACAATACTTAATTCCTCCCTTCTCTCTAAAACAAGAGGCCTATTTATAGGAAAAATAACTTTGAACCCTAATTTAGATTCATTGAACTTGGACACTTTGATTCCCTTTCCATGTAGGATTCAACTTCCTAGTAGCAATCAACTTCTCAAAAAGATCTTCTAGATAGACTTTTCTTTCTCTTGTTGGATTTGAATTGCACTAAGATTGTTCCACCTCTTTCCTTCTCCTTGTCAGATTCTTCTTGGACATTCCTTATATGAATAAAAGCCTTAAATATTGCTTGATCACCAAGATTTTGACTTTATTGCAATAAATATTAAATCCTACAAAATAAAATAAAACATATTAATTTAATAAACTAATATAATTAAAAGGACAAAATTAGGGATAATTAAATGTATGAATTACGTTTCTATCAAATACCCCCATACCTAGCTTTTGCTCGTCCTCGAGTAAAATAAATAAAAAAAAATAAATAAAAATTACAATACCCCATTTTCGTAGGAAATACGATTGCACTTAGCATGTGCAACAAGCCTTTAAACCCCAAGGTTACCCCAAATGGACGAGTTGTGTCTCGTGAGGGTTTGCAGTAAATATACCCACAAAATTTAAAAATATTTTTGGGTTCAACAAATTATGAAATTGAAAGAAAACTTCTAAATATTTATGGGCATTATACATAAGCAAGATTAAATTCAAAATCACACTTTCACCTTATCAAAAATACTCGATCTTCATTTTAGACACCATCCTTCATTAAATCAATTTCATGTAATGCATGCATGTGTATGTGATGTAACTCTTAGTAGGGATTTTTATCATGAAAATCAAGCAAACTCTTTTTTTCTTTGTCTTTCTTTTTTTCCTTCTTTTTTTCCATTTTTTTTTCTTGACTTGTGCAATGTCTCATTTTCTTAGGCTTTTCAGAGTTACCCATGTAGAGCGAGCGTTAGACCAATGACTCCCAAACCAGATGGCTTTAGGGCACTAGGTGTAGAGACACCCCTAAGGATTTACTAACTCGAGTAACAAAGGCCACAAAATTAGACTAGTCAAGCTGCTTTTATCCATCATACTTTTCTGCGTGAATATCGATGCTTCCCGAGGCTTGGATACCCAGTTATTTCGTTTAATGGACATTGAAGCAGTTATTTATTTCTTTTTCTTTTTTTCAACTTTTCTCAACTTCATTTTTTTTCTTTCTTCTTCTTTTTTTTCAACTTCATTTTTTTCTTTTTTTAAAATTACTTGAATCATGGTTTATACCCCACAACTAAGAATTAGTGCAAACGTGAAGTGCAAAAATACTTGTGAAATTAATTTTAAATCCAGATGGTGTTTTGAACTAAGATTTCATATTTTATCAAAAATTCAAGAGTTCTAAATCTTTCAATCTCACTCATGCGCTTTGCTCCATAAACACTTATTAGAATTAATTCAATTCATAAAAAATCAAACAAATTTTTTTTTAATTTTTTTGTGTTTTTTTTTCTTAAAAAGAAGAAAAAAAAAATCTAATACAAACAAACTCCCCCCATACCTAAATCATGCATTGTCCTCAATGTATGCAAATGAAGAAAAGAGAACAAAGATATGAAAGAATTGTACCTTGTATGCGGGGCATTTGTTCTGCAAGAAGATGTGGTGAGAAAGAAAACAAATGTACATATCTACAAATTTTATAAATCCTAAAAATTATGTGACTAAAAATAAATGTTACAAATGGATAAGTGAGTGTGAACTTTTCATTATTTTCAGGAGGTCTAGGAAATTGAAAATAGTCAGAATTTTCATCGCAGTTATGCTTCAAGGTTACCTCAAGAAAACTTTCATTAACATGTTCAAATGATGGAAGAGTTGATTCAAATACATGTTCTAGTTTAGTTGACTTATTTGTAGTGGATCTCAACAGCTCATTGACCTTATCTAAATATTCAGATTCATTCCAATTTTGGTCAAGGTGATTTAAGAAAAAATCAATTGGATCTTTTTCAATCAAGAGTCTATTTTCAATTATTTCTTGGGTCATTGACAACTCTTGTATCATGTTTACTTTAATGGGTTGGTCCAAAAAATCACTAGGTGGTTTTTTAGGAATAAGTCTTTCAGGGTATGGAGCTTTAGGCTTATAAACTTTTTCAACCGACTCATCAAATGCAACATGATCACTTTTAGGCATAGACTCATAATTTGTAGACTCCTCAAATACGCTTGACTCAAATTGTGTAGAATTGAATATAAAATTTATATTTTCCTCATCATTTCCACAACCATCAAGATTTTCAAAATTAACCTCAGAGTTACTAGAAAATTCACCCACCTCTTGTTCATTTATTATGGTGGCTAATCGACTCATTTGAATTTCTAAGCGAGAAATGGCTTGGGTAGTGCTTTGCATGAAATTATTGAAATTATTATGAGATTTCATTAAAGTTTCTATGCTCTTCTTTAAAACGTTAAGTCTCTTCTCACTTTCATTTGATAATTCTTGTGGATATTGAGGCTCTGGATCCGAATATGGATATAAACATGAAAATGGATAAGGATTTTCATAAGTTGAAAAAAATTGATTTACTTGGTGCGGATTAAAATTTTCATACGATTCTTGATTCCAAGCAAAATTATTATTCCAACTATAATAAAAATCCATTTTTCCACAAATCACAAAACAAATAGACAACTAACCACGAAAGTCGCACAAAAAAAATATATAAAAAAAAACTAAACTACTATATATATATATTAAAAAAAATATGGAGATACGAAGTACCGAAGAAAGAGCAACAACAAAATCTTTATCTTTTCGCTTCTTCGATCCGCTTCAATAATCCTGAAAAAAAAAATGAGTTAAAACTAATTCGAATAAATAAAAATTAATTCTAGTCCCCGGCAACGGCGCCAAAAACTTGATGTGATAAAAATATGTACTGCAAGTGCACAGTGTCTAATTGAAGAACTGGCAAGTACAGGTCGAATCCACAGAGACTAGATTAATTTTAATGTTTCCTTAATATTTATTTTAGGCGAATTAGAAATAAAGATTGAGAATTAATTAACTAGAATATGAAAACAATTAACGAGAATGCAATCTAGGAATCTGAATCCACTAAATAATAAACATAACATATAATTCAATCTCTTCTATTTTTATAACTCAAATTATGATTTTGATCTCCCTTCCCTTTAATTTAGTAATTTACAATTAACGTGGGCAAGCATAGACTATGAAAATTTAAGGATTAACTATAACCCATCAAAACTTCTTTGAGCAAGCATGGATTATGAAAAACTCATATCTTAACAATAATCTATCAAAACCTCTTAATTAATTTAAAATCACATAAGAACTATAAAACGAAGGTATTTCAATAACGAAACATGAAGGCGAAATCAATTAAACATAAAAGCATAAATAATAGAAGAGATAAAAAATATTATTAGGAATAATTATTTAATTTCATCTTCATCCTAGATTAAAGAAATTAACTAGACATGAAAATAAATAAATTAACTAAAATAAAGAAGAAGTAGAAGATTGAAATATATGAATGCGACAAATAATAAATATATGAATGCGACAGTATGTTCCACACGTGACTGGAATAAAAGAAACGACAAATAAATATATATATATATATATATATATATATATATATATATATATATATATATATATATATATAAACTAACTACTATTTTTTTTTTATTTTTTTTTTAAAAAAATATGGAGATACGAAGTACCGAAGAAAGCACAGCAACAAAATCTTTATTTTTTCGCTTCTTCGATCAGCTTCAATAATCCTGAAAAAAAAAATGAGTTAAAACTAATTTGAATAAATAAAAATTAAAGAATAAATAAAAATTAATTCTAGTCCCCGGCAACGGCGCCAAAAACTTGATGTGATAAAAATATGTACTGCAAGTGCACAGTGTCAAATTGAAGAACTGGCAAGTACAGGTCGAACCCACAGAGACTAGATTAATTCTTTAATATATCCTTAATTAATATTTTAGGCAAATTAGAAATAAAAATGGTGGAGAAGATTTTTTAACTAAATTATGCAAACTATTAATTAATAATGAAAACTATTAATGAGAAAAGATACCTAGGAATTAGAATCCACCAAATATTAACATAATAAATAATTTCTTATTTCCTAAATCAATTCCCTAATTATTTCCCCTTCCCTTTAAAAATAATGATTCATATAATTAATATGGGCAAGCATAAGTTATGAAAAATTCACAGATTAACTATAACTTATCAAAACCTCGCAATCAATATAAAAATCATATGCAATTTATACGGAGGAAAATATGAAGGTGAAAATAATTAGGCATTAATTTAGGAACGGGAAGAAAATATAGTTATGAAATATTTAGCTTCATCATAATCCTAGGTATTAGAAATTTAGCTAGCCATGGAATTAAAAATAAATAATATTAGTTCTACTATTTGCATGAAATAAGAACAATAATTAAAAAGAGAATTTCTATAATATAAATAAAAGAAAGTTACAAATACTCCCTGACAGTATGTTCCACACGTGATTGGAATAAGAGAAAGGACAAACTCACAATATCTTACTCCTTCCTACACTAGTGAAAATCTGAGAAAAAGAAAATAATAAGTGGTGCCTTTTTCTCTCAAACAAGAGACCTATTTATAGGGAAAATAACTTTGAACCCTAATTTAGATTCATTGAACTTGGACACTTTGATCATTCCCTTTCCATGTAGAATTCAACTTCCTAGTAGCAATCAACTTCAAAAAGATCTTCTAGATAGACTTTTCTTTCTCTTGTTGGATTTGAATTGCACTAAGATTGTTCCATCTCTTTCCTTCTCCTTGTCAGATTCTTCTTGGACAATCCTTATATGAATAAGAGCATTAAATATATCTTGATCACCAAGATTTTGACTTTATTGCAACAACTATTAAATCCTACAAAATAAAATAAAACATATTAATTTAATAAACTAATATAATTAAAAGGACAAAATTAGGGATAATAAAATATATGAATTACGTGTCTATCAGTATTCTTCGAGAACTACTTCCCTACTAGCATACAAGGGCGAATGGAGATTAAGTTCTTAGAACTTAAACAAGGGGACTTGACGGTTGCCCAGTACACAGCCAAATTCAATGAATTGGCAAGATTTGCTCCACATCAAGTGGAAATAGAAGAAAGGAAGGCTCGTAGATTTGAGCAGAGCCTGAAACCCTGGCTCTACAGTAGGATTTCGGTGTTCCAAAGTGATTCATAAGGGACCATTCTAGAAAAGGCGATTATAGCTGAAGGTGGTAGTGAGGCATTGACTCAGTACCACAAGGAAATAAAGAATAAGAATAAGGGAGATGGAGGAAACAAGGCAGAGGTTGCCAGTGGTAGTGGTAGTATGCCAAAGTGGAAAAGTTTTAACCCCAGAAATACGGGGGTGAAATAAGGGGATCCTAAACGTAGGATGGAGGCATGCAAGACATGCGGAAAGACTCATTTAGAAATCTGTTTAAAGGGAAATTCAGTTTGTTATAACTGTGGGCAGGAGGGACATTTATCACCCAATTGTCCTAACCCTGAGAAAAATCATGGCAGTTTTGTTTGTGGATCGTTGAACCACATGACAAGAAATTGCCCGAAGAAAGGGTTAGAGGGTAATAATGGTTCTAGTAGTGGTAAGTTAGCCATTACTGGACCAAAACCATCGACATGTTGACCCTCAACCCGAACTTTTAATATGACTGTCCAAGATACGGTTGCATCATCATATGTAGTAACAGGTATCATTCCAGTTAATGAAATAAATGCTTATATGTTATTTGACTCGGGTGCTACTTGTTCTTTTATAGCATGTGGATTTGCTAAATAATTAGGTTTAATCCCTTAAAAGTTAGCAATACCTTTAGACATTAAGGTAGAAAACATAGAAATAATCCCCATTGAACATATTCATAGGGATTGTTGTGTAGATATTAGAGGTAATAAATTATCGGTAGATTTGGTACCGATAAGGTTAAAAGAATTCAATATAATTCTTCGTATGGGGTAAATTAACCATATCTTTGGCGACTCAATCCTTTCCTTCAGCCTTATACCGATATTCCGATAAGAAGTACTGATATTTTTGTGGTAAGGGATGTAATTTTCTTTCTAATGATGTTATTCTTTCAATATCATTATACCGAAATATTGGTATGGATTTTATTGTGGAATTTCTACCTTTTGTGTTGGGGTTACTATTCACGTATACGATACTATTCACGTATACGACACTATTCATGAATACGACACTATTCACCGAAAAATGAAATTTCTCCTTTTTGTCCAAGATGTCTATTATGGTTACTATTTTTGATTGTATCCATGTTTTGATCTTTATTTTTGAATTCTGCTTCACAATTGGTTATTTTAGAGTATTATTGAACTTGGAGAAACTGTAATACGAATCCCTAATATTTGTCCTTTTGTCTCACTGGATTCGTTTTTTATAAGATATTTTTCATCATCCTCAGTCCTAAATAATGATATTACTAAATATATTTGGCCTGTAGTAAAAAGACGAAGATTACCTAATAAATATCTTTGGCCCGTAGTGTAAAGATGAACATGTGTTAAGATGAACATGACTAACTGGTGATACAAATGAATATCTTTGGCCTGTAGTGAAAAGATGAATATTTGATTCAAGATGTATATTGATTGATGTTACAGTGATAAAATATTGATGATAGACTTTTAAATCTTAGAAGATAGTAGAATTCTTTCTCTACTTGACTTTTCTAATGGATTGATGTCTCCGCTGTAGTTGTTGATCTAAAACTTGTTGTCTATTATATTTTATCAGATTTTCCCCTGTTGAAGACTAATGATAATTAGTTGTATATTATCTTAGTCATAATATTCTTTACTGGGCTAGTTGAGCTCACCCTTTTTCTTTTTGTTCCATTTTTCTTATCAAGAGGAAAGAATTTAGCAGGAACTAGCCGGGGTATGGAGTGATGATTCAAGATAGTTGTTTTATTAGTCCTCACTATTTTGTAAAATAGTGTATCAATAATTGTAATGAGGAATCCTTTTGAGTTTGTATACTGTTATTAGATAATATTTGTATTCAAACTCACAATATATGTGTTGTCGTATTTTACACGATAATTGTATTACTGAAGTTGTATTTGTTTTTGTACCATGTATTTGGCGACTTAGAATGGGTGATGTATACCTATTTTGGGGGTGTCACAGTTGGTATCAAAGCTTAGGGATATGATCCATGGCTGAGATGTGAGACAAGAAATAGGAGGGGAGAGACGGGAAATTCCTTCGCTAGTATGACCTGACTAAGTTTATTTGGTATTTATTTGGTTGGTTAGAGTATAGGGATAATATGTGACATGTTAATTAACCCTTGTTTTGTGGCAGTATTTGAGAATGACAGCTGCAAATATTAACAATGAAGTGAATCAGACCGTGGAGACACCTTTAATCACCACCTAGGGGAACGTGCAACAGGAAGGCAATATTCCTCTTGTAAATAACACTATCGAACAAATGATGAATGATGGGCTGTTTAGAAGCTTTTTTCAATTCATGCAAAATCAGACAAGGGATACTCGTGCACAAAATACGGGTGGAAATGATAGCAATGCGCGGCTTGTCACAGCCAAGCATTTCAAGGAGTTGGGAGCAACAGAATTTGCGGGAAAGCCAGATCCGATTAAGGAGGAAACGTGGGTCAAACAAATTACTAAGATATTCGATGTCTTGGGATGCACGAAGGAGAAGAAGGTTCCATTCACCAACTTTATGTTCCGTGGTGAGGCAGATTACTGGTGGAAATCTGTAAAGCGTACCCAGCCTGCCACACTCAACATGTCTTGAGAAACATTTCAGAAACTATTTAATGACAAGTACTTTCCTGAAAGTATTAGTCATATAAAGGAGGTGGAGTTTATCAGACTGGAACAAAATAACATGACGGTGTCCCAGTACGAGGCGAAGTTTGCAGAGTTATCCAGGTTTACACCTCATTTGGTAGAGAATGAGGAACGAATGACGATGATGTTTTTGAGAGGTCTAAAACCCGAGATTCAGCAATATCTTATATCTCATAAATTTTCTTTATATTCAGATGTTGTCAACATGGCTCAATTATTAGAGCGAGATAATGAGTATTCCTAATCGAGTCACCACAATCTAGGTCATACCGGTGACATCAGTCATCGGAGCGATGATTACCAGCGGGGAGGAAAGAATACAGACAAAAGCGGTAACCACTCAGGTGGTAATCGTGGCCATGATAATAGGAGAGGTGAGTCAAGTGGAAATTTCAGAAAGAGGAGATTTAACAATGACGGGAAGAGATGCAGCAGCACCAGCACCAACAACAAATTCTAGGGGAGGAGAACGATCGCCAGTTAGATGCTATAGATGCGGAGAGGAGGGACACATAAGTCCAAACTATTCACAGCCTTCCAAGGTGTGTTTTAGTTGTCGAAAAGATGGTCATATAGCCCAATTTTGTCCGTTAGCGAAGTCAAGTCCAGTTGGGACGGCGACACCAAAGGAGACTACAGACAAAACAAAGTCGGTGGTTCAAGGGAGGGCGTTTGTCGTGAATGGCCAAAACTCGAAAAACCCGAACGAGGTGATCATGGATAAGCTAATCATAAACTCTTGCGAAGTTTATACCTTATTATATACCGGTTCTACCCATTCTTTTATCTCTCCTGCTTGTGCTCAACGTTTAAACTTGACCTTGGAGAAATTAGACTTTGACTTATCTGTTGAGACTCCGTTAGGAGAAACTTTCATTACATCTACTGTTTATAAATCTTGCTTAATTCAAGTTGGAACCATAAAATTACCTACAAATCTTTTTTCGTTGAAAATTCTTGCATTTGATGTGATTTTAGGGATTGATTGGTTAACCATGCATCATGCTAAAATTGATTATTTTCTTAAGGTTGTTAGTTTTCATATTCCTAACCAACCTATTATACGAATTTAAACAACCAAACCATTAAAGTTAATCACTGTCATATCAAGCAATAAAGCTATTCGTTTATTGAAAATCAAATGTCAAGTTTACTTAGCCCATGTCACGGACTTGGACACAAACACGTCAGATTTGAATAATATTTCTGTTGTTAGTGAATTTATTGATGTATTTCCTGAAGAACTTCCCGGTCTACCCCCAGAACGTGAAGTAGAATTCTTTATTGATCTTGAACCTGGTACAAAGCCCATTTCTAAAACCCTATATCGAATGGCTCCTTTGAACTTCAGGAGTTAAAGGTCCAACTACAAGAGTTGTTGGACATCGGTTTCATTCGTCCTAGTACATCTCCTTGGGGTGCTCTTGTGTTATTCGTAAAGAAAAAAGAAGGGAGTATGCGACTTTGTATTGACTACAGAGAATTGAACCATTTCACCATTAAGGATAGGTATCTCTACCTCACAAAGATGACTTATTCGACCAGTTGCAAGGAGCACAATTCTTTTTAAAGATCGATATTCGTTCTGGATATCATCAGCTGAAGATTAAAACTGAGGATATTCCAAAGACTGCCTTCAGAACTCGGTACGGGCATTATGAATTCTTAGTCATGTCTTTTGGATTGACTAATGCTCCTGCTATTTTCATGGATATGATGAACCGTGTGTTTAAAGAATATTTGGATCAGTTCGTTGTTGTCTTTATTGATGACATCCTCGTCTATGCCAAAAGCCGTGAAGATCATGAGCACCATTTGAAGATGGTACTACAAAGGCATCGTGATAACAATCTATATGCCAAGTTGAAGACATGCGAGTTCTGGCTTGAGGAAGTAGCATTCCTTGTGCACGTGGTGTCAAAACATGGAGTATCAGTCGACCCAACAAAAATTGAAGCAATAAAAAGTTGGGAGCAACCGAAGTCGGTGACCAAAGTATGTAGCTTTCTGGGCTTAGCTAGTTATTATCGGAGATTCATGGAAGGATTTACTCGAATCGCTACTCCGTTAACTCAGCTGATAATATTTGTTTACCATCGAGAAGATAGGGTATCTTGCAAAGGATTGTCGTGATTTAAAAAAAAATGACGGGTAAGATGAACATCATATATTATATTTAAAACACCAATATTTCTTAATCGTGACCTTATTCAGTTCTCTGTAGTCGATGTAGAGCCGCATCGTTCCATCCTTCTTCTTCACAAATAAAACCGGCGCTCCCCACGGTGATACGCTTGGTTGAATATACTTTTTATCCAGTAATTCTTGTAGTTGGACCATCAGTTCTTTCATCTTTACCGGTGCCATTCGGTACGGTGCCTTCGATATTGGGGCCATTCTTGGACCCAAATCGATAACGAATTCAACTGCTCTATCTGGAGGAAGTCCCGACAAATCATTCGAAAATATGTCTGCGAAATCTCTCACTACTGGAATCTCATCAATTTTCAAATTCTCTTTATGACTATCGACTATGTAAGCTAGATATCCTGTTTAAACCAGTTTGTTATAGGGCACTATTATACATCTCGTCAAATTTTGGACATAGATTGTACTACAATCGTTGAGGTAGCACTACGATCGTTGAGGTTGAACTGCGATCGTTTTGTTCTCTTCAAACTCGACTCTACGATCGTTGACTGACTTGGTCCTTGAGATGAACTAGATCAAACATTCCTTATGGGTCAACGTAGCTCAGGAAGGGCCAACCTCTTAGAGTGAGCTAAGGGTCAGGTTTGTCCCTGAGGCGCTCTCCAGATGCAATGCTATGGTAGTGATTTGCAATGACATCTTATTCGACCTTTTCTGATTGGGAGTTCTTCTACCAGCTTTAGACAACTGCTTGCTGAAATTGTGGTGTCCTCCTGCACTTACATTACGATCATATGTTTAATCGTAGGCACTTCACGATAATAGGTTGGGTGGCTGAAAGGTTATCAGTAGTACGTTTTGAGACTTTCCTACTGACTATGGATCTTCATTTGGTTCATCAGCCACAAAGTTTTGGGACTCTGTAGCTGGTACAACTTTTTATATTATATCTCAGTGTTGTTGTTCCTTAACAAATCATTGCTCCCCCGTTGTTGACGCTGTTTTCCCAGATAGATGTGATTCCCTCTTCTTCAGGTTCATTTGAAGGCAGCCTTGCATATCTCCTTCTGACTGGAATCTCCATCATCGCTCGGATCTCCTTGTGTCGTAGAGATGAGTATTTTCAGGACTGATCACTCTACGATTATTTGACAGCACTACGAACGTAGTCTTCTTTGTCAGTTGTGTTTGTGAAGTTCTGCTCTTGCAATAAGTTCCTATTGAACGATGCTCGAAGATCTTCTGTTGTGAGCTTCCTTGAGGATTCTTCTTATATAGCATTATTTGACTGGCTTTTGAGCACATAAGACCCTTTCCTTCTTTGGCTGAATGGCTTGCTTGCATATACAGATTAGCAGCCATGTGAACTTCATTCTGATTGGCTCATCGAACATTTTATGCCTACAATATCTTACCGGTGAATTAATTATTATGATTATAATAATTAATGGCAATGATTTACATTGATATTCATTAGTATCATGTCAGTTGAACGCCCATTAGGGTATCTGTAATTAAAATATTGTAAGCCATTCTCTACCAAAGATATTCATCAGTTGGTTGTGATTAGGTTATGTCAGCTCATAATTTCTTTTAAAATGGACAACCTGGCACTAAGTCCTTAAGTCCGGCATAGCTTACGAGCACTTCTTGGTGATCAACCCATAGTACTCTATGTTGATCAATACTACATTCATTAAACGTGTATACGTATAAGTTGTGGCAACCTCACGTGCTTGTCGTTAAACGACAAAAACATTTTAGCATACTCGATCTTCGATTGAAAACCATACCAATATAACTCGGTAAACATTAATTATGCTTAATAGAATCATAATATAAGTCTAGCCGAAAGAATTGACTTTCACTTAATCGAATCGCTACTCCGTTAACTCAAGCCCACAATTTTTGAAAATAAATTTCAGCACATTTCATTGCTCACCAACCAAAAGTGAGTTGAACAAATACATAGGATTATAGATTAAGGTACCCCCAGTTAGTAAATACGTTTAATGTATGAGGACTTGAATAGTAGCAGGTAAATGTGTTTTCCTTATAATGTGTTTACCCCCAGTGCATTACGATATTTAATGTGTTATAATGTGAGGCAAGAATGGAAGCGGTTGCATGGGAATAGTTCAAGAAGGTATTCTTCGAGAACTACTTCCCTACTAGCATACAAGGGCGAATGGAGATTAAGTTCTTAGAACTTAAACAAGGGGACTTGACGGTTCCCCTGTAGACAACCAAATTCAATGAATTGGCAAGATTTGCTCCACATCAAGTGGAAATAGAAGAAAGGAAGGCTCGTAGATTTGAGCAGGGCCTGAAACCTTGGCTCTACAGTAGGATTTCGGTGTTCCAGAGTGATTCATAAGGGACCATTCTAGAAAAGGCGATTATAGCTGAAGGTGGTAGTGAGGCATTGACTCAGTACCACAAGGAAATAAAGAATAAGAATAAGGGAGAGGGAGAAAACAAGGCAGAGGTTGCCAGTGGTAGTGGTAGTATGCCAAAGAGGAAAAGTTTTAACCCCAGAAATACGGGGGTGAAATAAGGTAAACGTAGGATGGAGGCATGCAAGACATGCGGAAAGACTCATTTAGAAATCTATTTAAAGGGAAAATCAGTTTGTTATAACTGTGGGCAGGGGGGACATTTATCACCCAATTGTCCTAACCTTGAGAAAAATCATGGCAGTTTTGTTTGTGGATCTGAAACACTATGCCCAAATCAGCTAAGCCCAGAAAGCTACATCTTTGTAAAATTATATAAAAAGATTTTTACTATACAAACACTATGCAACACTATGCAAAACACTATGCAACACTATGCATAATAAAATATAATATATTCTATTTATAGAATAACTTTAATAAAGTATTCTGTTTTATATAAAAAGATGTTTCTTTTTTATTACGTTAATAATACGAATAAAACAAAACGTCATCATCGCTATAATTATTCATATTATTAATCGACAATAATTGAATCAAACTGAACGACTTCTCACATAAATATCAATAATCAATACCGTGTGCTACTATGCAACAACGCGTATTACTGTACTTTTACTACCCAGTAGTTTAACAGTGTCAACGGTAAAATTTCCGCCGTTATTTTCAATAAAATATTATTTGATACTAGTCTAAATCTCCAAGAATATGTATAACAACGTTTATTAAGATTAATTCTTGAACTTCTTTTATTAACTCCATCGTTAAATCAATTATTAATATAATTGCACTTGGTATTTATGTGCTATGTAGATTAATACTATTCTGTGCTATGTGTTTATTAATAGTTTTATAACCTAGAATGATTACTAATCGGGAGGATCCTGGCTACGAGCTAGATTTAACGAGTAAGAATTTTTAAGACGAAAATTAAATTTTTCCGGGAACAGAAGATTTTTTGGGGAAAAAGACGAAATAGTCACTAGTAACCATTTACCAAATCATATCACTGTTATATATATGTTTGGCCAACAAACATTGCGTTACAGTTATAATTAGGGTTCATTGACTTATTCAATGATATTCATAGTAAATCCTTATGCTACGTTTGGATCGATGGAATAGGAGGGAGAATGGAATGAATCATTCCATTGGAATGATAAAAATATTGTTTGGTTTGTTTATTCCAACGGAATAATGTATTCCTCCTTGAATGATAGTTAACTTAAAATTTTAATTTTCATTCCTTGAGGGGTGGCCATGAATAAATCATTCCATCCATTATTTTTAAGTAATTGACAAATATACCACTAAATATATAATAGGGCTTTTTACATATTCATTCAATTCGATCGATCTGGGAACGACGAGAGAGAAGGGGCCGAAATTTGATAATTTCTTCGGAATTTTCATATTTCTATTTTTTCGTAATTTACCTCACTTACCCCTACCCAGCCACCCCACTCCACCCCACCCCTAACCCACCTACCCCCACCCCTACCAATTTACCCCCACCTACTCCCACTCCTCCCCACCCCACCCCTACCAACCAACCCCACATACCCCACCCACCCTACCCCAACCCACCTCACCCCACCCACCCTCACCCCACCTACCCATCCATCCACCTCACCTACCCCATCTACCCCAACCCACCTACCCCACCCCACCCCACCCACCCACCCACCCCATCTAACCCACCTACCCACCCCACCCTACCCCCACCTACGCCACCTATGCCACCCCACCCCACCTACCTTAACCCACCCCCACCCACCCCCACCCCCACCCCCTACCAACTTACCCCCACCCAGCCACCCCAATCCACCTACCCTACCTACCAACCCACCCCACCCCACCTACCCCCCACCTCCTACCTATCTACTCCACCCAGCCACCTTAACCCACCTACTCACCCTACCCCACCCAGCCACCCTAACTCATCTACCCACCCCACCCACCTTACCCCACCCAACCACCCCACCCTACCCCCACCCCCACACACCTATCACTACCCCACCCAGCCACCTTAACCCACCTACCCTACCTACTAACCCACCCCACCTACCCCACCCCCTACCAACCTACCCCCACCCAGCCACCCCAACCCACCTACCCTACTTATCTACCCCCACTCCACCCCACCCCACCCCACCCCACCCTACCTACCCAACCCACATCGACCCCACCTACCCCACCCCCACACACCCACTCCCACCCTACCCCCCACTCTACCCCCACTCCACCCCTCCCCTCCCCTTTAATTCTAAGAATGGAATATGTGTTAAAATTTTAATATAAATTGAATTTAAGTTAAATTTGAACATTTGAGGGTATTTAGGTCACTTTCTAATTATTTATTTCATTCTTAGATGTATTCCTAACATCAACCAAACATGTACATGGAATATTAAAAAATCATTCCATCCCCTTCCTTATTCCATTCCCCCATCTATTCCATTCCCTACTATATTCCATTCCTTCAATCCAAACGTAGCATTAGGGTTAAGAATATAATATATTTGTAAAATGTTCATATAATATATGTATATATTTCATATATATGCATTGATATACAAGAAATCTTAGACAGAACTCTGAAGGTATAAATTGAAAATTATTAAATTTCATTATGTATTTGAAATATATCAGAATCAAAAAGCAGAAGTATGTCAAATAAATTGACATCATGATAGCGTAAATCAAAGAAAAAGGACAACCCGGAACTGTTTAAGCAATTAGTAAGATAACTAATGGGTTATCATAAGGTATGCTCTTATGTCCCCAAGTCTAATTATATGATAATTATAATTGACTTTGATAAATTGTTGGGAGTATTATCATTACCGAATGATGCTCAATTTGACAATTACTCAATATTATGTACTTGGAATGTTTAAGTACATAATATTGGAATTATCATGTAAAAACTTTTTCCCCTCTAAACGTAATTGTGAGTATATATTTGTATTCTGTGATCAGATAACTTATTGTGTAATTAATGGCAATATTATACACTTTCAATAAATTATAGAAATACCCATAAATTTTTGAATATTTTAATTAAATTTTGGACATATATTAGGATTGCATTTGATGAGATATAAAATAAAAATTATATCTATTTTCTTAAAATATATATTCAAAAAAATAAAACTTTATTTTTATACAACAAAAAACAATTTTTTTAAATATGTGTAATTTTTCAAAAAAATAAGTAAGATTTAAAAAAAAAATTACTTTAATTTTTTTGAATCTATATTTTATGAAACTTTACTCATATTTGAAAAAACATAAAAGTTTCTAATATTTTTTCCTTAAAATAATTTGTTTGTAAATTTTTTAAAAAAAATATTTTATTTAAAATACCAAAAATATTAATTATTTTAAAAAGAAGATTTTATTTTAAAATATTAAAAATTATTATTAGTTTCAAATTATTTTAAGAAAATAATTTATTTTAATATATTAAATTAAATTGTTATTTAATTTTTTTAAAAAAATAATATTTTCTTTGAAAATATTCAAAATAATATTTATTTGAATTTTTTTAAATATTAAAAATAACCATTTTAAAATATTATTATATTTTAAAATATTAAAAATATTTATTATAATTTAAAATATTAAAATTGGGTTGGGTCATGTTGTGGTTAAATCGAGTATGAGAAACGGAAATAAGATTATATGCATGACCCGTAATGTTACTTTAATTGTTGTGATGACACATAAAATCAATATATAATGAGAAATGGGCCAAACAAATCATCAAGATATTTTCATTAATATTATAAACATGTAAAAATGAAAAGAGTAACCTAATATGTTTTTCCTAAAAAAACATATATTGTTAACGTCGAATAGCTCACTACTTGATGTAACATAACTTTATTCATTGGTATTATGGTGTGAATTTGAGATAATATTATAGTTGTGGGTAGTATTTATAAATTTTGCAAAGTATGCAAGTTGTTATATTATATTCGATTGGTCAGGGAATATTCTTTGTGTCGAAAAATATTCGTACGACGGTACAATTATTGGTGGACCCCACAACGGAATTATTGTCGGATTGAGAAAACGACAAAAATATTTTATTGAAAATAACGGCGGAAGTTTTACCGTTGACACTGTTGAATTACTGGGTAGTAAAAGTACAGTAATACGCGTTGTTGCATAGTAGCACACGGTATTGATTATTGATATTTATGTGAGAAGTCGCTTAGTTTGATTCAATTATTGTCGATTAATAATATGAATTATTATAGCGATGATGACGTTTTGTTTTATTCGTATTATTAACGTAATAAAACAGAAACATCTTTTTATATAAAACAGAATACTTTATTAAAGTTATTCTATAAATAGAATATATTATATTTTATTATGCATAGTGTTGCATAGTATTTTGCATAGTGTTGCATAGTGTTTGTATTGTAAAATTCTTTTTATATAATTTTACAAAGATGTAGCTTTCTGGGCTTAGCTGGTTATTATCATACATTCCAAAGTATGTAGCTTTCTGGGCTTAGCTGGTTATTATTATTAATGATAGTAATTACATTCAGCAATTCCGCAAAATATTATTAATGATAATACTTCAATATCATGTGCCCAAGGGGTTATAATTATCCTTAGGTTTAATTCATATGCAACCGCCTCCATTCTTGCCTCACATTATAATACATAGGATTACGGATAAACCTTATGCTATAACCTTTGGGAAGAGGGAAACATTGAAAATACAAATAACTCGTATAGAGTTTTAAAGGAGATGAATTAACTAAATTCATCGTAAAACAAAATAAAAATAACCTATGTAAATTATTATTTGTTGTGTGTATATATATTATATACTAATCTTGATAAAATTATGTGTAGATGTCAGGTGGAAAAGGATTAGGATACCTTCGGATTGTACAGAAGGAGTCAATCTCCATAACCGAGCCAATGTTAAAGCCAATAGCTGAAATAGAGGCTCACGTTGAAGATAACCTTGATGAGGTGATCATTTTAGAAAATATAGTACCTGTGACGCCCCCAAATCCGGGTATCTTCCAACCCTATAGATGGTATTCCACGATACTGCAATCCATACAATCATTCCATTGAGATAACAACAAAATGAGTGTAATTACTATCTTTATATTACATTTGTAATAAATCCTTTCCCAGGTTCATTAACCAAATACATTCATTGTTCTTCATAAGTATATTACATATAAATACACTAATCTATTACATGACGATTAATTGTCCATCTTAGCCTTGCCTATATGGTTCAAGCAAGAATGAGCATCACTAGCTCAACAAGTCTTAACAAAGAATCATATGAATATCACAATAACATTACATGCTTTAATTCCATATTTGAACAATTATCTATGAAGCACAACGAAACATTAGACTAGTACTTCTCATGTCATAACAACAATTCCAAAGTATATATAATAGCTTAGAAATGATGAACCGATCAATAGACCATGAACATACTCTTTTCATTTTTATACTTGAAAAGGATATCCGACACTAAGGCCATCCACCTGACTTTACTTACGAGCACTTCTAGGTGATAAGCCTACTGTACTCTATGTTGATCAACACTCTTACATTAAACGTATTTACGTTCAACATTTTGCAACCTCGCGTGCCCATCGAATAATCGATGAAAAATACTTTTGTTTGTACATAAACAAACATACCTTTTCATCCGTACCAAATACTTGGCATATAATAGTGTTAACAGTTCTATATCGAAAGACTTGTAAACAAATCAATCAACTCTTCAGTATTAGTCTAGCCGAGTTAAAAAAGGCATCGACTCTTTCTTTAAAATCATTCATGCATTGTATAACACGTATCACGTAAAACTTGGCTAACACGAAGGTTAGACAAGCGTTCAGAAAGACTTTCCTTCAAGCATCTTCGAATATACAATTCAACTATTCTCAGTCTTTACAGGATCTACATGATACATTCACATAGCACACTGCAATTAGTTATCAAACAAACTAACTTTACGGTTCTAACCAACTTCTTTCTCTTCTATGTATTAATTGAATTATTTTCGTTATTAAAGTCGATTCGACTTTCTATACTTTGTTACGTCTCATTAACATTCTTACGTAGTTAACCGACATTCGATCATTATTGGTTAAATACCAACGTTGAACGTCATTCACAATTTACTTATTATGTCTTCGCGTTCTTCGTTTAATTTCTATTAAACCTTACTAGATCTTCTTACATTAATACCTTATAAGTGATTTAAGGTAAGTCTTATCATGTACATTAAGTACCTTCAATGTCTTACTTTAGATCTACATTCAAATGGAACAAAACCTAACTTGGTCAACAATTTTCTATTACCGGCGCTGCGGCATGACATCCTATGTATTCTAGTGGCACTGCGGCATAATTAGGTTAGTGAATAATAAAAAGGTTATAATTTCAGCACTTGATATTACTGAATTGTTCAAATATGGAATTAAAGCACGTAATAGCTTAGAAATGATGAACCGGTTAATATACCTACTTTGGGGGCGTCACATCCTGTTCATCAAATCCATGAACGTTGCAGCTGCATTAGTTAAACCAAATGACATAACCAGAAACTCGTAATGACCATACTGAGTTCTGAATGGCGTCTTCAATACATCTTTTGGCCTCACCTTCAGCTGATGATAACCACTCCTCAAGTCTATCTTTGAGAAATATTTTTCTCCCTTCAGTTAGTCGAACAGGTCATCGATTCTAGGTAATAGATACTTATTTTTAATCGTGACCTTATTCAATTCTCGATAGTTAATGCAGAGCCGCATTGACCCATCCTTCTTCTTAACAAATAACACTAGCGCTCCCCATAGCAATACACTCGGCTGAATATACTTCTTGTCGAGCGATTCTTGCAATTGCACCATCAACTCTTTCATCTCTGTCGGGGCCATTCTATATGGTGCCTTAGATATCAGGTATGTTCCTGGTACTAAATCAATCACGAACTCGATTTGTCAATCTGGCGGAAGACATGACAAATCATCTGGAAATACGTCTGTAAAATCTCTTATAATCGGTATCTCTTCTAACTTCGCATTATTCTTCTGTGTATCGACTATATAGGCTAAGTATCCTACACATCTTTGTCTTAACAACTTCTTGGCTTGCATCACCGTCAGACCACTTACTTGTTGAGGTGACTTTTTGCCATAAAACATAACCTTTGACGGAGTCATAAGGTTAACACATTTCCTTTGGCAATCAATTACTTCTCCGTGATTGAATAACCAATCCATTCCCAGGATAACATCAAACTCACCCAGTCTAATTGGTATCATGTCTACCATCATCTCTTAACCCTTAATAACCACTATACAATTCTTATATATGAATCTAACATGAATCACTTCCCTATTTACAATCTCTATGCTCAAAGGATAATCTAATTCTTCCTAAGGCGAATCTAAGTTTTGAGCAAATTCATCGGATATAAATGAACAAGTATCACCCGAATCAAATAGTACATAAGTATTAATACCATTAATCAGAATGATACTTGACACCACATCCTTAGACTGAACAGCATCCTGCATGGTTATATTGAAAGTCCTCGCAGTAGGTCGGCTTGACTGTGTTGGTCCAGTGATAGTCAATGCACCACCACCGTTGTTGTTTCCCTTTCTTCCACTTGCACTCCCTGCTGACATTTTAGGGCAATCACGAGCCATGTGATCCTTCAAACCGCAAGTAAAACATGTTCCTTTCTTTGGGCTAAAACAATTCAGTGCAATGTGTCCCTCCTGACCACAGTTGAAACACACCCTCATTCCCTTCAAACATACCCCAGTATGGTTCTTTCCACAAGTAACACAAGCTTCAAACTTTTTCTTCTACTAACTTCCTTGCTGTCCTCCCGCAGTCAAATTCTCACTCCACTTCCTCTTCTGATTTTAACTTCCACCAGCCTTATTTTCATTCTCATTCTTCCTTTTCTTCTGTTCTTGATTGTAGTTTGTCAAGGCATCGCTTCCACCTTCTGTGATAATTGCCTTTTTCAGTACAACTGCAAATGTATTTAACTGGAACATTGAAACCTTGCTATACAGCCAGGGTTTCAATCCTTGTTCAAACCTTCTCACCTTACGCTCATCCGTATTGATATGATAAGTGGCGAACCTTGCCAACTCGTTAAACTTCGCAGCATATTCCGGCACCGTCATGGTACCTTGTTTCAGCTCCCAGAAATTGCACCTCCAATTGATTCCGAGAACTCGCTGGAAAGTACATTTCGAAAAACATCTCCTTAAATATATCCCACGTTATCACTCCTTGTCCCCCACGAACCTTATTTGCTTGCCACCAGTAGCTAGTTTCAAACTTCAGAATGAACGTCGCGAACGCAGTCTTCTGATCTTCGTTAACTCTAGCAACATCAAACACTTTCTCCATTTCCATGATCCAGGTTTGGGATTCCACTAGATTCATAGACCCTTGAAACTCTGGCGGTCCAACCGCTTTGAATTCCTTGAAGGTCATAACTTGAGCTTGCGGTTGATTCGCAAGTGCTCCCGTTAACAAAGTCACCAACTGCTGAATCGGTTATTGTTAGTAGACCCCTCAGGAGGTGGTTTTTGGCTTGGTTGTCTTCTTCTAGGAGGTATTTTATGTTAAAATATACGCTTATTAGTTCATTTATTCAATTCCTTGAATATTTTAAAGTTTAACCTTAAACATTCTAAGATTAAAGCTATCACACATAACATTTCAAATAACTTTGATATTTTATTCATTTATAACATTTTAAAACATATAAAAGATAGCATACCTGCTATAAATATCCACTTTCCTGAACTAGACAAGTTTCAGGATTACGTACTCATACTACCCCTTTATTCATCTCAAAATAAGGGATTTAAAATTTTATTTCTTCACATACATAACCACATATTATTATCACTCTTATTTTCTATCTATGCATATTAAGACGTCGAGAGGCTTCCTTATGTCTTCCTCCATAATACGATACGCCTTCTTACGATCCATCACGAACCATGGCGAGTCTTTAAATTAAGGCGGGTAATAACAAATTGGATCTTGGGCCCTATCAATCGCAAAATTAAAGGCATGATCCATTTCATTCATTTTGGCCTTCTTCAGTTGGACTTTAGCCTCAGCACGGTCTGCACGTTGAGTCTCCATCATCCAAGCGTCCTCTGCTCTTGAACGCTTAGCTGATTCCTCTTTGAAGTCATCTTTTAATTTCTCCATGTTAGTCTTCATCTTCTCATTCACTGCCAACAGATCTTCATGATGACCCTTAGTATGAACTAGGTCCCACTTCGGTTGATGCTTGATGAGCTCCAACTTCGGTGTCTGAATCACTATCTGTTAGTTCCACCATTTCTTGGTCCGGTACTGTAACGCCCGAGAATTTCAAATTTTGAATGAATTAAATTTTTATTTGATTATGTGAATTAAATGAACTTAATTGATTTATTATGTGAGTAAGATGTTCGAAGGTCGTTTTATGACCTAGAATATACGGATGTGGTTAGTATTCTGGCTTTGTGCTAATATTAATGGTTGTGAATTATCAAGACGAAAATGAAGGTTTTCCTAGAATGTTTGCGTAAAAACACTATTCATCCGATTTCGTTCGGAGCTGGGGTTTGAAATTTCGAGAAACGTGGAATGATAGAATACGAAGATAGTATAGAATATCCAATAATAATTTCGTTATGGCAAACGAAGTTTTCGCTTGCGGACGTAAAACCTAAGGGTTTGTGAAAAAGGTTTCCAAAAGAGAAATGCAATGCGTATAGTTGTTTCGGATATTATACGTATGAAATACGAGTATTATATTAGTATGATTACAAGTTTGGTGTGGAGAATAGTACGACGTATAATACGATTATTATATGAGTATTAGACAAAGAGAATACGTAAGTAATACGCGTACAATACGAGTTGTATTAATGGAGTATGAGTTAAGGGTTGGTATAATCTAATTGGACTTAAACCAATAGCAAGCCCAATAAATTATATGAGAAAGCCCAAGTTAAGGCCAGACGTTAAATTAATGTCCAGCCCAATCCAGAAAGTAAACCGCGGGTCGAACCGGTGGGTCATGGGATAGGTAAAACCCATGGGGCAACCCATGGGATGATCCATCAAGGAGTGGGCTGGCCACTTTGTGGACAAGTAAAGGCAATACTTGATCACCAAGTACTTTGCTTGGTGATTAAGAAGTGAATAGTAAGGAGGTGGGGAGTTGGACAATTTTTCCCTTATTTTGGTTTTCTATATATACAAAGCTAAGAGTTGGCCATTTTTTTTTTACAAAGCTTGTAAATATATATTGAGAGATAGAAAGAGCTAAAAACACTAAATCCTTCTACTTCCAAACAAACCAATAGGCGTTTATCAAGAACGATAATTGATTCAAAGGTAAATTCTCATAAACCGTAATCTTCATCTTTTTCGATTTCTTTCTCGTAGAAGAATCGTAGATTGGTGGAGCATGATTATTTAGGAGATATAAGGATGAATATTAATGACCAATTCATTGATACGTCATGACCAAATAGAAACCGTAAGTGTTTATGTAAATTAAAAACCATAGAAAGTCTTGAACGAGAACTTAGTTTTGAAGGAACGTTTGAAAGACCATTATAGCTAAGGAATGTGCCTATTGTTTGGTTAGGATGACTATGATGAATCAATGGAGTTTTCTATTTGATTTGGCTTACAGAACACGAGTAACGAAGTTATGGCGAATTTTGCAAGAATAGACGTTAAACGTCGAAAATGTAAAAAGCCCGGATTGAAGGTCAAAAGTTGGCATGTGACTTGAAAACGTTGGTTTTCAATGTCAACACATGAGAAAAGGTAATTAAGAGTCGTGGGCGAAAGAATCGTCGCATTCTGACTTATATATAACATAGAAAACGAGTATTGAACGGTCGAAAACGTTAAACGAACGCTTAAAAATTAACTTAAAGGTGAATTCCGAGTTAATGGATTTGAGAATGTTAAATTCTTATATGAACACATAAAGGATGTGATTTGGGACTTGTAGGCTTTCGAATGGGTCAATTCGGATGTAAAATGAACAAATTAGGAATCCAGGAGTTTCGTTAGGAAACCAAATGTGCTATGTAGATTATATGAAGTAGAATAATAATTGATTATTAAGAATTAATTATTATGACAAAGTTGATGAATACACATATCAGCTCCACCAATCGAGTCGTAATCTACAGACTCCTGGATTACGACTCTATTGGTGGAGCTGATGTGTATTCATCAAATATAATAAGATATTTTATTTATAATTGAATGATTATAAATAGATATTATTTGACAGTTATATACAATTATAAGAACATGTAAGTAGTTATAAGTAACATGTATTCATAATAATTGATTACATAACTACCATCAAATGTAAATGTGATGGAGATTTAACAATGACTGGAAGACATCAGCAGCAGCACCAGCACCAATAACAAATTCTAGGGGAGGAGAACGATCGCCAGTTAGATGCTATAGATGCGGAGAGGAGGGATACATAAGTCCAAACTATTCACAGCCTTCAAATGTGTGTTTTAGTTGTCGAAAAGATGGTCATATAGCCCGATTTTGTCCGTTAGCGAAGTCAAGTCCAGTTGGGACGATGACACCAAAGGAGACTACAGACAAAACAAAGTCGGTGGTTCAAGGGAGGGCGTTTGTCGTGAATGGCCAAAACTCGAAAAACCCGAACGAGGTGATCATGGATAAGCTAATCATAAACTCTTGCGAAGTTTATACCTTATTATATACCGGTTCAACCCATTCTTTTATCATATATAATTATTCGTCATTTCGCCATTATTATATTTGATGGTAGTTATGTAATCAATTATTATGAATACATGTTACTTATAACTACTTACCTATTCATATAATTGTATATAACTGTCAAATAATATTACTTTGATCTAATTCTAAATTAAAATGGTAACTGTGATTATGATATTTTAATAACACCAGAATTATGTGTTATAGTTATTAAGATATGCCAACACATATACTGTTCCCCAAATATAATTTTAGTTTAATAAAATGAATAGATGACAATTATTTGTTGAGACATTTTGTTAGATCAACAGGTAAGATTTATAAACAGTAGATGTAATGAAAGTTTCTCCTAACGGAGTCTCAACAGATAAGTCAAGGTCTAATTTCTCCAAGGTCAAGTTTAAACGTTGAGCACAAGCAGGAGAGATAAAAGAATGGGTAGAACTGGTATATAATAAGGTATAAACTTCGCAAGAGTTTATGATTAGCTTATCCATGATTACCTCGTTCGGGTTTTTCGAGTTTTGGCCATTCACGACAAACGCCCTCCCTTGAACCACCGACTTTGTTTTGTCTGTAGTCTCCTTTGGTGTCGCCGTCCCAATGGACTTGACTTCGCTAACGGACAAAATCAGGCTATATGACCATATTTTCGACAACTAAAACACACCTTGGAAGGCTATGAATAGTTTGGACTTATGTGTCCCTCCTCTCCGCATCTATATCATCTAACTTAGAATTGATAACACATAAAATTATGTATAGTATTAATAAAATTAAATCACATTAACTGAAAATGACATTATATTGATATTATTACCTCAATAATTGAACTATTAAAACTAGTGTTGATCATGATTAATAATAATTATAAATAAACGCATATTTCATAACTGATTAATATTTCATACCTTAGTATTCATATGAATTTGATGTAATTGATTACATAACTACCATCAAATGTAAATATGATGGAGATTTAACAATGACGGGAAGACATCAGCAGCACCACCAGCACCAACAACAAATTCTAGGGGAGGAGAACGATCGCCAGTTAGATGTTGTTAAAACTTGTTAATATAATAATATAATTAAAATTATAACCTAGTAATATTTAGAGTATACCTTAATGGCATAATTTTTAAACATTTATTATAATTTATCCTGAATTTTCAAACAGTTAACTCAAAAATATGGGAGTTAAGCAATAATGTAATATTAAAGTTGAAAGTTAATATAAGTATAAATGTTTACGGATATGTTAGATTACTGGTGGGAATCTGTGAAGCGTACCCATCCAGCTGCACTCAGCATGTCTATACTGATATATCCATATCATAATATAGATCTTATATTATAAGACATTACTTTCTCATTTGGAATTATTATTCCCTAAGAAGCCAATTAGTAACATAATCTTATTATATTATCACTATAAGATATTTATTCTTAGGTATAACCTTTTAGTTATTGACTTTGATATTGGCTCAGTCATGGACGTTGACTTATTTTAAATATTAACTTTATCATGTTAATTATTTACGCTAAGTAGTAACTAAATATTTTTTGTGAATGATATATTGTGAATAACATATATATAACAGTGACAAGTATTTAGTCTGTTGAAGCATTAGAGAGCTTTAATATCACAACTTGTTCTTAAAGATCTATTGCGTGATAATTATAATTTTAATCCCTGGTAACCCCGACTTATATGAACCCAATAACTATTACCCTTGATGAGAATTTAATGCTTATTTCAGAATTTTAATAATTATTAAACATGATAATTCCAATATTATGTACTTAAACATTCCAAGTACATAATATTTTACATATTTATAGTAAAATAATTTATAACTTAATGGCAATAATTTTAATATAAATTTTCAACCTGCATAGAATATAACATAATATTACCACCATTGTCGTAAAGGTTATAATGACATATTTACTACCAAAATATAATTGATATCTTCAATTATGTTGTATCGTGAAATTCTTCAAAGTATTCAGTTCCGAGAGAAAAAGTCCCCTTCTATTGAAATGAAAGGGGGTATTTATAGAACACTAAATAATGGCATAAAAATACACTTTATGCCATTATCACATGTAACAAGAACTTATTTTACATGAATTCCCATAATAAACACACATACAAGAATAAAGCCATCTAAGACGAAAGTTAAGTTAGTTGTCATATTACATCTCACCATAGGGGGCTGATAAACACAATAATATATTGACCAGTTCATTATTGATATTTACTGTGAAAGTAGACATCTAAATTTATACATGCATATAATAAATTTATATGGGTAGATAAGTTATTCTCTTAATTCTATCATACTAATTTGAATATAATCAAATTAAATAATTAAAATATATACTAAAAACAAACGAATACAGTGTATTATCTGTGATATTTAATGACATTCAACAGTATTGGGTTCTAAGGCAATAATCTTATAGTATTTAATAATAAGATTAAATGAATTATTATTACGTGATGATTTCATGGCTATAATTATAACAAGATAGAGCATCTTGCAAATGTTTAGCTATAATATGTTATAATGATTTCGTCAAGCGTACAAAATTTAGCGTTAACAAAAGGAAATTGTATTGAACATTCATGGTTTGAAGAATTCATATAATGTATTGGATACATTCATATATAGGTCTGGTTACTTTAAATGAATGCATAATTCAATACAATTTAGTTTCGAATTTAAATGTTCATTCTTTAGTATTTATCCTGCACAACAAAATAATTTGTGTTTTGTTTATAAATTGAATGAAAACAGACTGTTACATATGCATTGATACTAAGTATGTCTATTTTGGTTACTGAAAATTGTTGATTCGGTCACTTGAAAAATAATACTAATTTTTTAAATTTCCAAATAATACTAATTTTTTTAATTTAAACATTCATAATCTAGCATCATTCATAAAATATTTTGGTAACTATATAATGTTGATTTGAAAACCAATAAAGTAAATGTATTAATTTCAGTTACGAAAAGGAATTGTATTTCACATTCATGGATTGAAGAATTCATATAATATTTTGGCTACATTCATATATAGGTTTGGTTACTTTAAATGAATGCATAATTCAATACAATTTAGTTTCAAATTTAAATGTTCATTCTTTAGTATTTATCCTTCGAAACAACATAATTTGTGTTTTGTTTATAAATAAAATGAAAACAGACTGTTATATATGCATTGATACTAAGTATGTCTATTTTGGTTACTGAAAATTGTTGATTCGGTCACTTGAAAAATAATACTAATTTTTTTAATTTCCAAATAATACTAATTATTTTAATTTAAACATTCATAATCTGGTATCATTCATAAAATATTTTGGTTACATTCGTCTATCTATGCATTCTTAAATTTGACAATGCAAACAATGGGTTGAAAATTTATTATTACTAAAAAAGTTACCACTGATTACTATGTGATGTTCATATACGGACTATTTACATATTTGTATTAATTTTAATGTTTCAGTTGTAGTTACATGGATATGATTCCAGTTGTAATTTACTTCAACAGTACGTGGAGTGACAGTAACCAATATCAAAATTTCGAAGTAACCGGACTACTAGTCCCTTCAACTTGTTCATTCACAGAAATGCACAACTTGATATGCAATGCATTAAGCCTAGAATGCTACACAACAGAGTTTTCAATCAAATTTCATATTAGCAGCAACATCCCTCCAATCAAGGTTAGAAATGAATCAACCTTCAGATTCTATATGGAAATCAGTAGAAACTCAGTTGAACATGGCAAGTTTTCACTGATTATAGATTCTGAATACCACAATGGAGGAACTACAATCTTACAAAACATGATAATTGAAGAGGAAAATATAATGCAAGATGAAACTCCGATGAGATTGACACAATGGAATTCTGATCTAGAAATGTAGGCAACACAAGAAGACCAGATTGGAACCCATTTTGTTGAGCATCTGGTCACTGAAGCTATTGATAAAGAACAAGACAGATAGCACAAGGTAGAAAGATCTAGTGATGAAGTCATATCAGATCCGAATAAGTTTGAAGTAAAAATTCATCAAACTTACAAAGACAAAAGAATCTTAACACAAGCGATAAGGCTACATTCAATCAGGCAAAACAGACAAAACAAGGTAGAAAGAACAAGTGGAAGAGACTTTGTTCTGGTATGCGTCAACAATGAAAATTGCAAATGGAAACTTAGAGCATCAAAATTTTGGAAAACAAATATGTTCAAGGTGAGAGAATTTAATAATTTACACACTTGTTCATTCAACATTCTGCTTGGAGATCATAGACAAGCAAATAGTCAGATGGTTAGTGAATGCATAATGCATAGAGTAACTAACTTCAAGAAAATTTACACACTAACCGATATTGTGGAAGATATGATGATGGAGTATAATGTGTCCATCTCCTACCAAAAAGCATAGAGAGCGAAAGAAAAAGCAATTGAAAAAGTAAGAGGGAATCCACACGACTACACTATGATTCCTTCATGGTTGCACATGCTGAAAAAAACAAATCCAAGTATCAATTAGAAATTATTCATTTATATTTTAAATATTTAAGTTACCCAAATTAAATGATTTGGTTACTTATTCATTAAAGTTTGGCTACTATCTGAAATAATGAAATATAAATAAAAAATCATTTTTTCATGCGACCAGTATATACATGAAATGCAACTAATAAAAAAGCATTTTAGACACCATCTGAACACTATGAATAATATTAAAGTCTGATTTATTGGATACCATTAGTACTACACTTAGTGCATCCTTAAATACAAATGTGGACAATATTTATTACATATATTTACATTAACCAAACTAAAAAATCATTTCAGGATCCATCACATCCTTGCAGTTGGAAAATAATGGTCGATTCAAATATCTCTTCTTTGCAATAGGAGTATCCATTGAAGCATGACACCATTGTTTCCCCATCATTGTAATTGATGGCACCTTCATACAATCAACCTACGGGGGTACACTTCTCATAGCAAGCACACAAGATACAAACAGAAACATTATATCAATTGCTTTTGGAGTGGTAGACAGTGAAAATGAATTATCCTGGACATGGTTTTTCATTAATTTGAGAAATGCTTGTGGAGTTAGAGAAGGACAATGCATTGTCTCAGATAGGCATGAAGCAATTATAAAGGGACTTAATTGTGTGTTCTCTGATGTCATGCACGGTTCATGCCAATACCATATTCTGAAAAATATAAAAAACAGGTTCAAGAAGAAAGGAGAAGAAATCAAACAAGCATACAACACGGCTTGCAGAGCTTACACCATTGAAGAATTCAACATACACATGGCTCAACTTGATGCAATTGATGCTCGAATAAGAAAATATTTGGAAGAAGAACTTCATCTAGAAAAGTGTACAAGGCTCCATGGGACTGTAAACAGATACTCAACAATGACTTCGAACACTGCCGAATCTATTAACAAAGCAATAAAAGGAAATCAAAAATCTTCCAGTTGCGTCAATGATTGAATGCCTGCGTTGTATGGTTCAAAGATGGTATTTCACAAACAAACAATCAGCAATGACATCTTTCACTACCCTTTCCACAACAGCTGAGAGAAGATTGCAATCTAATATCATTGAGTCAAAGAAACTTAAGGTTAGTCATACAACTTTTAAATTGTTAGCTGCATACCTACAACAAATTGCATCTGAAATTAAAGGAAACAAAGTTATGCATTTTTGGTTACCAGAATAAGCTAGTAAAGATATCAACAGTTCATTTGACTTTCATTATTCCAAATTACATATACAAAAAATTATTATACATACTAACTACACAATTAAATTCTATTGTACGTTGAGACATTAAACATATTGATTTTCACTGTTTATGATATCACCAAACAATTTATCGTGGACATGGAACAAAAGACATGCACATGCCGAAAATTTCAGTACCATGAGATGCCTTGCTCACACGCTGCTGCTGTTATTGGCAAAAGGAATTTGAGCTGTTATGATTTCTGCTCAAAATATTATTCAAATAAACTTGGGTAGACACGTATTCAAATTCCATCATGTCGTTAAATGACAAAGAGACTTGGGATGTTGCAGAAGAGATTAAAAACATGTGTCAAACCACCAAATACAAGAAAACTAGCTGGAAGACCAAAGAAAGGTAGATACAAGCATGTATCTAAAAATACATTTCAAAATAAGTGCAGCAGATGCCAAGAAAAAGGACACAACAGGAAAACATGCAATAATCCACCAATTTTGAGACCACGAAAGATTTGATATAATAAAACATCAAAACAAATGTAAGAAACTCTTGTAAGTTTACTATGGTTGCTGAATAGCCATACATATTGTAATCATTTTACTTGTGTAATAAAAACAATTTTTAATTGCACTGTATTGAAAGATGATTATTTTCATTATTTTACTTTTAACATAAAGTAATTTTATCTTCAAATAACAATATAAATAAAGAAAGACATGTCATAATTGGTTAAATAAGTTGTAATTCTTCTTGATGACATTCTGGTTACACACTAACATTTAATTAGTTACCTTTGTATTCATATTTGGCAACCAACTGTGCCGTATTAAAAAAAGATAATTTTAGGCTTCGTAGATGTTTTTTGTATTTTTTTATATTATTATTTTTAAAACATAGAATATTTAATGTATACATACCTTTGTATGCTTGGCTACTACACTATAAACCTTAAAAAACACATAGAATTTATTTAACTGATTTTTAAATTACTAGAACAATTTGGTTACAAACAAATACTATTGATTGTAACAGTAACCAACATTATTTGGAAACCATTATATGACTGATTGCAAACCATCTGAAGCAAAAAGAAAAAAACATGAAAGAAATTATTAAGTGTCATTATATTTACTATTAGCACTGTTTATTTACCATCATCAACTAAAATAGTTACCTTTGTTTCAAAATTTGGCAACGAACTGTAACATATAAAGAACAAATGTTTTTAAACTTGATAATTGTTTTATATTTTATTTTTATAACTATTTTTTAAGCATAAAAAAATAAAATTTAAACATAACTATAAGTATATGCTCACCAACAAATGCTGATGATCATAATAGTAACCAACATTACTTGGTAACTTATGTATGACTGTTTCCAACCAACATAAACATGAAAAACAAATACATGATACAAAAGGTTAACTGTCGCTAGAATTTACTGTTAGATCTAATTGGTAACCAACAACAATAAACAAATGTTACCTTTATGTCCAAATTAGGCAACCAAATAAAACATAAAAAAAAAAATACATGATACAAATTGTTAACTGCTTTTACAATTGACTGTTAGGATTGATTGGTTACCAAATATAATTAAAATTGTTACCTTTATATGCAAATTTGGCAACCTACTGAATCGTAACAAAAAATAATTTACAATATGATTTTAAAAATAAAAAAACAATACAAAAAAATAACAATTTGAACCAACAAAACAATATCATACGTGTAATAGTAAAAATTACTACATCATTCCATCATCTGAATAATTACAAAAATATTTCAAAGTCAATAACCATATCAAATGGTATCAAATGTCCAAACAGAAAAGTAAGATGATGCAAAACCAAACTAGACTTCACTAACAAATCTGTCTGGGTGTTCTAAATCAGACTCATATTCGCCTACTTGCTTGTTCCTCGCATGAATGAACAAATTGACGCATAGTTTCTTGCGGTATTGAATGATTGGAAATGGATTTGGCATTGCTGAAATCTGCTTTGTGGAGAATATGTTCCGCAAAAGAAATAGTAAACATACCACAATCACTGAAAAAACAATCAATTTTTCAATCAAGATATAAAGTAAATCAATACAAACACAATTACTTATTAGTAATTGTAGTTAAGATTTATTTATGATTAAGAAGGATGATGAAGATGCCTGCCAACTCATACATTATTATACATACATAGATGTGTGACTTTTACTTTGACTAGTGGAGTAGTCGAGTATGATTAAAGTTGGTTAAGGGCATTTGGGCTTTTTGCCATGAGTGGTCAACTATATTGTATAAACTTAATAAACTATAAATTAAATATCAGTAATTGTAGATAACTTAACTTATCAATCATAGCGTAGTAACTAATAATAATATATTATTATGATTCTCGTAATAATATTTTTTTTTGCTAATTTCTTCTTTTGCAGGTTCTAAAAAGTAATTTATACTATTCTTCCCCCCCCCCCACCCACCCACCCACCCACCCACCCATTTTTTATGATAATAATTAATACTCCAATAAAGACTAGGAAATAACATAAGTAACAATTATTGAGGTAATAATATCAATATAATGAATATTGATAACTAATTATAATCTATATTTTATAGATATCCAGAAACTTCCATTATAAAGGATAAATAACATGGCTTGTAGTGCATCCTAAGACAACATAAAATTTTCATAACTCGGAAGTGTTTATTACTAAATTTGGACCTTACTGAGATAATATATAACTATTTAACGGTGGTGAGTTTTATGTTAATACTCAATAATTGTGAAGTTGATATAAATAATTGAACTACAAAATGATATCAGCTCCTCATTTGGCTTTTGGACACCAACTTATGTAGTCTTGATTATTTAGAAATCACTAATTTGAATCACCGAATTAATGTAATAGTTACGAATATATTCGATGTGACACATATTTAATGATTAATATACTAAAGAATGGTATAATATCATAGATTGTAATTTACATAGTATCTACTGAGAAGTAATGGGATACTACATCGATCAAATGTTAGACAGGTTAGCGGGATATGATAAATAAATGGGTTGAAAGTTTAATCCTTACGGGTATTTGTTCTAATTGATCCACTTACATACATAATGACCTATTTCATCTTATAGCAGATAGTGAACTAGTTAATCATGTTGAAGACTCTAAATATATCCCCGCCCTACCCGTTTAAGGATTAAGAACTTCTGATTGGCTTGTATACATTATTATTGTATTAATTTTGTTAATACATTCATGATGTTAATGAATACGTGGGTATGATTAAATTCGTGTAGTGATAATTTAATTGGAATTTTTTGGCTGTGTTCTGCAATTTTTCACGAATTGCAGAACAGTTTCTTGTTCGTCGCGCCGCAGCACCAGTCCAACGCCTTAAGGCCCGCGCCGCAGCGCCAAGTGTCCAGCCGCAACGCGAAGACTTAGTACAAAAGTGGCGCCGCAGCGCCACTCTGCAGAATGTCCAGAAATGAAATATTTTTAATATTTAAGTCCATGAATGTGATGTTAACTAGAATTAAACAAATAATATTGTATTTAAAATGTTGGAGGAATAACCATAATAATAATACAAATTCTGAAATGTTAATATATACACGTACTGTGATCATTAATGAAAAGTCTTATAATGACTGTTGATTTGTATATGGTACATTGAGAGATGGCTATACTTCACATGAGATGGTAACGTGGGTTACAATACAATTAATAATGGGGAATGTAGGCATATTATCAACAATATATATTGTTATTAAACCGAAGATTGTGAAGAACAAATTTATACGTATTCATCCTAATATTCATCTTGAAAACAACGTATTTAAACAAATAATCGTATGCTACAAATGCAGATAGGAAGGACACATCAGTCCAAACAGTATGCAGTAACCCAACTGGAAAGGATGGTCATTTAGCTTAATTTTTCCATGCAGCGAAGTTAAGTCCAGCTGGGACTGTGGCACCAAAGGTTGTCCCATACAAGTTAAAGTCGGTGGTTCAAGTGAGAGCGTTTTTCCTAACTTCCCAAAACACGAGGAACCGAATGAAGTTATCACGGATAAGCTAATCATAAACTCTTCTTGTGACGCCCAAACCAAATTTTGTATGTTTTTGAGTCAGCTGAGTTAACGGAATAGCAATTCGAGAAAATCCTTCCACGAATCTCCGATAATAACCAGCTAAGACAGAAAACTACGTACTTCGGTCACTAACTTAGGTTGCTCCCAGCTTTGTATTGCTTCAATCTTTGCTGGGTCAATAGATATTCCGTGATTCAATATCATGTGTCCAAGGGGTTATAATTATCCTTAGGTTTAATTCATAATGTTTACTTTATTGTAATTACTGTATTTTACTTAAAACCTATTAAATTAATATCATAGACCAGATTAATCTGTGTTCTAAGATCGACCCTTGTAACTGCTTGAGTTTATAGGAAAATTAAGGAAATATGAGTATAGTTGTGCTTAACAGAGAATAGAAACCCTAAACCCTGATAAACAAACCATAATCCTAATTAGGGGTAACACTAAGAGTTTGGGATATTAAATATTATCACAAGTATGTAGATATAAATTATGTATAAAATTTATCAGGGAAATCAAGTGAGAAATAGCAAACCCTAATTGGTAAACCCTAATTTTAGTTTCAAATATTCAAAACCCTAATTTGGGAATTCAAAAGTTAAGTTTAAATACCTAAGTATTAAAAGGTATGGGATAAATGGGAAATGTCTAAAATGCCCTTCAAATTATAGTGGAAAAGACAAAATTACCCTTAGTGAATGTGAAATGACCAAAATACCCTTTTAATTAAAAGTTAAGTAAAAGATTTTCCAAATCTTGTGACTCATCAATCTTGGATATCATCATGTGCTGTAAAACTTATCAAATCTGATATCTTGGACACTTAGCAATATTTGTGGCCATGGATTCAAAAATATAAAAGATTAAAGTTAAGTAAAAACTTTACATTACTTGTCATTTTGTCCAAGCCTTTTCTCTCTCTTAATTTTTGAAATCTAGAGTGAGATAAAGTGAGAAACCAAGCCATGAATGTAACGCCCCCAAAATCGGAACTATTTTCCTTCCCAATCTTGTGCGTTAATATTATCATGTTCTAGCTTTTAAACATTATTTAATGTTAAAATATCTAAAAATACGGAATAATTTTTTTTTTCTTTCCATTCATTCCCTGAATCGCAACCTTTACAATTCTTCTTTATACTAGAATCATATTATATGATTTATTTAGTCTGAGTAGATACGAGTTTAAATATACAATTCATTCTTTCAAGCATATTCCCTTTTTAGAACAAATAAACTTCATCTATCGAATAATTCAACAATTTACACATCTGTGATTTACACATGAAAATACCATCAAATGATTCAACACAATCTCAACTAAATCACTAGCCTTCTTTTCATGCGCTCCTAATCACGATAGATCGCATCATAGCTTTAACCTGCAAATTAAGCAAGATTGAGCACGACGGCCCAGCAAGTCTAACAGTCTATCATGCATCACATAGCACATATGTTCACATTCAGTTCATGCATTTATATTCTTGGGGTTCAAGCATATTACAGATGCATTATCACATTTATGTCTTGCTGGTAGCAACATACGTACCGTAGCATATACTACACATGTCCTGTACATGTCATTCATTGAACATATATATTGAGTTCCCCGCCACAATTAAAGAATTAGTCATAATTTGACATTCATCATTCACAAAGCAAATAATGCAGTTCATAGGTAATACATACTTATAAACATAAATCATGTTAACAGTTATCTATAGCAATTATAAGTCCACATAAATAAACTGAGAAACTTGCCTTGATTAGAGATTACCGAAAAATTTAACTTAGCTTCTCTCCACAAATCCTACACAACTGTGTTTACATATATACACACATTAGATAACCAACTATGTCACAAAATATGCATGCATATATTTAATCCATGATTATTAGCTTATTTAAACTCTAATATTTTGTTCTCATACTAAAACCATCTTAGGTTCCTTTGAAAACTTTGTCCGTTTAACCTTTTTACGCATAAAAAAGGTTTCTCATCTATGTAATCTTTTAGACCTCATAGCAATGTATTTCATCCATGGTTTAAGTCATAGAAACCAAAAAGTTTAGCAATTCAAAAACAAGCCTTAAATGGGCTGTTTTCAAAAATCTTGAAGGCAACTGCATTTTTCATGAATTCCAAGGCCACTTTGATGATTTTTAGGAGCTTTTGTATTAGGCTTTTGGACAATGACTCTGAACATACTTCTAGCCTATATACCAAAGTATTTTTGTGTTTGTTTAGGTTCCCATGTTAGCCTCTTATGCTTCTTGAAAGTAATGTCTAAACTAGGCAATTATTCACATTTTGAGTTTACTAGTTTTGGTCAATTCTTGCCAATTTCACTTCTAGCCACTTTGGTTCATTCCAACACTTGAATTATATTTATTTAGAACTAGTTTTAGCATTCCTTTTAGGTTTGCAAAGCATAGATTGGGTTTTGACCCCTTTAAACCTAGCTTTTTCATGCTTTTACACACTAACTTCTCAAGTTCTTGTATACATTAGCATTCCAACACTTGGAATAGCCTAGCATAACTCAAACTCAATTGTCTAAGGTGTTCAAATTGAGTTCTAGGCTAAATGGAAAAATCTCAAATTTTACACTTAGAAAAATTTTTAAAACTGCAGTTAAGATGATTTTCCATGCTAGTTTGGTGATTTGTTTAGACTCCTTGGTTAAGCCAAGAGCTTAACCACTTGGAACTACTTCTAGACCATACTACAAGGTATTTTAATCAAGGTTTATGTTTATTTTTCATGCCCATTAAGCTCCCCAAAACAGAGTTCAAACATAGCCATTTTCTTATTTTTTTACAAAACTGATTTTGTACTTTTTCCAAATTGTTCCAGTTTTGGCCACTAGGATAGTCTAGGCATGTATATTTAAGTTACTTAAGGTTATTTTTAGCATCACCACACTTTATTTAATCATCTAACTCATTTTGACTTATCAAAGCTCACTTTAGGCTTGAAAAGAGAGCTTAAATTGGTTTTCTTGATAGCTTTAGTAATGACAATGTTTGGGAATCCTTACTAGCATGTATGAAAAACTTTGTATTTGCTCATAATAGTCCTTTAAGGCCAGGTACTATGAATTGTCCAAAACATTCCATTTTTGGCTTTAAAATGTGATTTTTAACAAGTCTCATGCTCAAAATGTCTTAGGCTTGGTTCCTTTAGTTTGTGTAGCTTTCTTATGTCCTATTATGACTATTGAAATTTGCTTACAAGGTCCAGGTGTTGCATCTCTTTTCTTAGGTGCTAGTTGACACTTTAAAGCTTACTTTATACCTACTAAATACACATGAACTTGGTCTTTGTGATAAATTCAGTCTTGGTTATGATTGTGACTCATTTCTAGCATGTATTTGTGACATTGTATGTGCTCATTACAGCCTAGCACGTTCAGGTGCCATGTTTCACCCAAAACAGTCCCTATTTAGAGCTTAAAGCATGACTTTAGCATGACAACCCCAAAATAGTCTTAGGCTTGGCTTAGATAACTATTAAAGCACATTTGTGTCATAAAATAGCTAGGGAATTTGCATATATGGTTCAGGTTCTGAAATTCCTCAGTTAGAAGTTGGTTGACCCCAAAAGTCCCCCTTTTTCATGACTTTCAAATATATGAAATTTGGAGACTATACCAAGCAGACCTAAACCAAGTTAAGGATCACTTTTTAAATGTCTTTTATGTTATGGACAATATATGGATTCCTCACTGATTGATAACTTCAGTTGCCAAATTTTTCCATAACAGTTCCCATTCTTAGAGTTTCTAGCACAATTTTGGCTACCAAATCCCCAACAGTCCACAATAGAACACATATGGTCTTTAAGCCTTCCTATAAACCTTAAATCACCATGAAAACTCGTAAGCACATACTCTATCATGTTAAACTGAGTTCAATCTTTCCATACCCAAAACAACCTTTATCGAAGCATTATAAGCATGAATTAGCATCATTTCACCAAAACAGTTACAAACATTCAAGTATATGCATTATTATAACATGAACCTACTATATACCATAAGTTTAAGGTTTAAAATATCTAAATGTAAGATCTCTAGCTTTAGTTCAAAACAGAACTTAAACATGCCCAATCATAACAGTCTTTTTAACTTTTTCCCCAGCTTTACCCTCTCTCACTAAAATAGTCATAACTTTTTCGTTTCAAAACATTTTTGAGCGATTCTTGAGCCCACGCGAAGCTAACTTCTGGGGCTACAACTTTTATTCTTTAACCATTTTCAAATTCCTAACCCAAAATTCCAGAACATTCGTGGAAGGGACAGGTTCGAATCTGACTTCCAAATTTTGGACAGATTCGACGCACCCACTTTAGCATATCATAACTCGACCGTCCGAACTCTGAACGAGTCCATTCCAGAGGCTATCGAGAGCTGGGATTGTAAACCACAAGACCCCAGAAAATTATATCTTTCCAGCAAGTCTAACTAGCCGAAACAGTTAGCCCAAAGCAGCCTGACACACTAATTTCCAACTTTTTGTTTTGACTTAGAATAGCTTTTCTCTTTCATCTAATCTGCCAAAACTATTTATTTATCATCATATATGATGTACATATCTAGCCCAAGCTTTAGTTTTGCCTAATATTTAGTTTTTAACCAAAACAGTCAACTTGGGACTTTTAGCAAACATCTGGTGTGCACAGTTTTAATTTAATGTTTTCATAGACATTTACTTGTGTTATAAACCCATGTTAGCCTCCTTATAACACCGCACAACCAACCTATCTCCTTGTGCCTATATCAAACCATGACAGACCATTTCATCACAACTTGCATACATTAGTTTTAAACAAGATAGTTTATCACTTGTTAACTTTTCCTTAAAAGTTTGATATCAACTCTTATAGGTGATTACAATACCCATGAATGAACTGTTGTGATGAAAGCTTAATTCACTAATTTCCCCTTTAGTTAATTTATCCAACAATTTAATCACATTAAAGCATTAACAATACTAATACAATATAACAGCCCCTTCTTTTTCTTTTCAGGCCATTCGGCCACTGTAGATCATTAGCAGCAAGAAACTGAAATGGAAAAGGATTGGAAAGCTTACCTTATTGATTCGAAGGTAACAAAGAAGTTATACTTCCCAGCTTCTCCTTCTACTCTTAGCCGGACTCTTCCTCTCTTACTCTCACTGAATTGATATAGCTTTTAATTTCTGAGCTCTCTTTCTCTTTCTTTCTATCAATGTGAACTACGGTTTTTGAAGCTCAGTTTGTAGCATAACAACTGAGTTGGAGATACCTTATATGGCTACAAGTAATCTGATAAGGAAGGCCTAGCCATCATTACCTACAACCAGTTCCATCATAATATCTATTTGGCTGCTACTTTGGCCCCTACACAGCCCCCTATCTTGGCCTCTAAAAGTTCTCCTGTTGCAGTCTACTTCTAGAAGCTAGTTGGCTTTGCAGTGATCTAGCCTCCTAACAGATAACTTAGGCACTCTTAGGGGTCAACTAACTTGTTAACTAACTAACTGACTGCTCTCTTTTTGGAACCAGTTTCTACTATCAGCTAACTAACAAGACTTGTAGCTTATTTCTACCAACATGGCTGCTGGAATGTACAATGACAGGGCTGGATTTAAATTAGTATTTGGGCTCAAAGTATGCAATCAACTCCTTATTTTTCCAACGTGGGCTACTGAATTTGGACATTAAGAGAGAGTGGATATAGCTTTATTTTGGGCTTAGTACAACTACCCTCCTCACTTAAGAAATTAAAATGTTTGCACACAAGCATGAAAAATTTAAGTTGACCCAATATTTACATGTGGACACTTACACATATCAATATATGTAAATTTATCTACCACGCTTATTTAGGCTAGCTAGATTGTAATTAGCACAAACATTACTAAAATAATGGTTCCATGTAATTTAATTAGCCTATTTGAGTACTCATCATTTTCCTTCTTTACTACCAAATAATACTTTTTGAATGAAATAAATTATAATATAATTATTCCATTAACCACATAGGTAGTTTCATGTCAAGAATATTTCATAACTAAGCCATGTTGGCTTTCCTTTTCATTCTTGATGTTTATATAACATTATATTAATGTATATTATTCTTCTCTTCTTTTCTATAATTTGCCTTCACAATTTATTTACATATAATAAATATATAATACTAATATATTTATTAAGCATAAACATTACATATTGCATAGTTTTTTACCCACTTATGCAATATAATATCATTCTTAATCGGGTTAGGTCGTATTCTTTCTCGTAACCTTATCGTTGAATCATTTCAACGTACAATTTCCTTAGATTTTTCTTAAAAAAATAAATCATCTATTTTCACTTTAGGTTTTAAACTTTAACATTTAATTTAATCATTCAAGATCTTCTAAATTTTCGGGTTGTCACATTCACCCCTTTTTCTAAGAATTTCGTCCCCGAAATTATAGTCTACTAATCTTTGCTTCTCATATTCACCGAAAATAGGTTTTCAATTTAACCTTTACATTTTCCTCCTCTGAGGATTTCTCTTCTATCATCTCGTTCAACAATTTCTACCCTTTTTAGGAAGTTAAAAAAAAAAACTTTTCATAATATGCTGAGGGGTCATATAGACCATGAACTCTCAGGTTTAACGGTATTCACCGCAACCAATTCTGTAAACATGTTGTACTAGGTGATCAGCCTAGTACAGATACGAGTACGTTAGGTGATCAACCTACCGTACCCTACGTCGTACACAACGTATCAATCTTGTTTAGCGACTATTTGCGCTACTAGATTGGATTATTTTATCCAATCGGGTTGTTCACCTCAGACTTAGCATAAGATTCCGCACCAAAATAATTTGGTTCGGGAGAAATTCTCAAAGAAATACTTGAATTTTCATAAACATTTGTCTAGCTGAATCAAATAGCTTAGACGCATATCAATAATTCGAACATCAATCGAAACATTTGTCTAACCACTATAATTGGCATTGACTTTTCTTTAACTGGTTTAAAATTCTGAAAATCATTTTATGACGTCATGATATCGCACTGTATTTACAGTCCGTTTAAGGATTATGTCATTTGGTGATTTTATCATACTACATCATACCATAGTGGGCTGACGATCCTTAGATCACATCCAACACTAAGTAATATTGCATTGATGACTCCATCATTTTTATCATCTCTGCACCAGGTTCCATGATGCATTGATGATATATAAAATACATTTTGATATATTTCAAATCATTTTTGTCTAGCCGAAGCAATTAGCATAGACTCTTCTTTAATCGGTTCAAAATCATTGAAAATCAGTTTCAGTGTTATCATGTCGTAACAGTTAACGAGATGTTAGTGGCTCACAATCCACATACACACCCTTGTCACCGTATGATGCTGATAACAAAAATTCATTTGTATTTTTAAAGGCACATCAGTGCGAATTTAGCTTGATGTCAAAAATTTCGAAGTCTAGCATAGCTAGAAGATTTGGAATACCTATACTTCCATCTTCACTTTCTATAATGATCCATTGCTTAATAATTCTATCTATTCCTATCATCCTCAATACTTCATTCACACTTAGTTATACCCCAGTTCATCAAACTTACCACACTTTGGAAATTCAAGAACTTTCAATAAGCATATGAGTTTAGAAACGTATCCTAGTCAGACCATAGGCGTCCATTCGCTGAGGGGTTGAAAACATACCATATGATTATGAGTCACGAAATTACCATATACATTAGTTTTAAGAACCGTACCTAATCTTAATATCATCTAACCTAATCTTATATTCTCTACCTATCCGTTATACACATGAGAAAAGAATCACCTTCTCAACAGGTATATAACAGATAGCGCGACACAAAAATTTCAATGATTATCACTACCAGAAGCTAAGTGGTTGTTACACTAAGTACAATTCCCCGCCCATACAAAGAATCATACAACTTAGTTGCTGACATGAGTTCTCAATTGAAATCCCACATAATTATATCTTCCCCTTGCTCAATACGAATTTTATTTAATCCGTATCTCATCATCTACAACTCTTTTCTGAGTTTGCATAGTACCATTTCATAGTACATTCTCTTTATAGCGTCAGGCTATATCATTCCAATCATTTCATAGATTTTCTGCTATTCAATCTGATCACGTAGTGATCTTATCTTATAATCGTGTTATATTACGATTCTCTTCTATCTTATGATCGTTTTGTTTTACGATCTCCTTTCCCTTTATAATTTTAGTCCCATAGACTCTATTTATTATTACTTTTTGTCTTTAACATCAGAGTTAGGTAACTCTGGATCTTTATAACTTTTCAAGATTCTTCGTTGAATCTTATTTACATAATAATGAATTTCTAAAATTCATCTCTTAACAAATTAAACTCTACTTGAGTTTATTCCTTATCCTTATCTCTGCAGTTATAGCCTAAGGTACACCTACCTAAGGTTTATAACCTACAGCTCTGATACCAACTGTAACGCCCCCAAAATCGGAACTATTTTCCTTCCCAATCTTGTGCGTTAATATTATCATGTTCTAGCTTTTAAACATTATTTAATGTTAAAATAGCTAAAAATACGGAATAAATTTTTTTTTCTTTCCATTTATTCCCTGAATCGTAACCTTTACAATTCTTCTTTATACTAGAATCATATTATATGATTTATTTAGTCTGAGTAGATACGAGTATAAATATACAATTCATTCTTTCAAGCATATTCCCTTTTTAGAACAAATAATCTTCATCTATCGAATAATTCAACAATTTACACATCTGTGATTTACACATGAAAATACCATCAAATGATTCAACACAATCTCAACTAAATCACTAGCCTTGTTTTCATGCGCTCCTAATCACGATAGATCGCATCATAGCTTTAACCTGCAAATTAAGCAAGATTGAGCACGACGGCCCAGCAAGTCTAACAGTCTATCATGCATCACATAGCACATATGTTCACATTCAGTTCATGCATTTATATTCTTGGGGTTCAAGCATATTACAGATGCATTATCACATTTATGTCTTGCTGGTAGCAACATACGTACCGTAGCATATACTACACATGTCCTGTACATGTCATTCATTGCACATATATATTGAGTTCCCCGCCACAATTAAAGAATTAGTCATAATTTGACATTCATCATTCACAAAGCAAATAATGCAGTTCATAGGTAATACATACTTATAAACATAAATCATGTTAACAGTTATCTATAGCAATTATAAGTCCACATAAATAAACTGAGAAACTTGCCTTGATTGGAGATTACCGAAAAATTTAACTTAGCTTCTCTCCACAAATCCTACACAACTGTGTTTACATATATACACACATTAGATAACCAACTATGTCACAAAACATGCATGCATATATTTAATCCATGATTATTAGCTTATTTAAACTCTAATATTTTGTTCTCATCCTAAAACCATCTTAGGTTCCTTTGAAAACTTTGTCCGTTTAACCTTTTTACGCATAAAAAAGGTTTCTCATTTATGTAATCTTTTAGACCTCATAGCAATGTATTTTATCCATGGTTTAAGTCATAGAAACCAAAAAGTTTAGCAATTTAAAAACAAGCCTTAAATGGGTTGTTTTCAAAAATCTTGAAGGCAACTGCATTTTTCATGAATTCCAAGGCCACTTTGATGATTTTTAGGAGCTTTTGTATTAGGCTTTTGGACAATGACTCTGAACATACTTCTAGCCTATATACCAAAGTATTTTTGTGTTTGTTTAGGTTCCCATGTTAGCCTCTTATGCTTCTTGAAAGTAATGTCTAAACTAGGCCATTATTCACATTTTGAGTTTACTAGTTTTGGTCAATTCTTGCCAATTTCACTTCTAGCCACTTTGGTTCATTCCAACACTTGAATTATATTTATTTAGAACTAGTTTTAGCATTCCTTTTAGGTTTGCAAAGCATAGATTGGGTTTTGACCCCTTTAAACCTAGCTTTTTCACGCTTTTACACACTAACTTCTCAAGTTCTTGTATACATTAGCATTCCAACACTTGGAATAGCCTAGCATAACTCAAACTCAATTGTCTAAGGTGTTCAAATTGAGTTCTAGGCTAAATGGAAAAATCTCAAATTTTACACTTAGAAAAATTTTTAAAACTGCAGTTAAGATGATTTTCCATGCTAGTTTGGTGATTTGTTTAGACTCCTTGGTTAAGCCAAGAGCTTAACCACTTGGAACTACTTTTAGACCATACTACAAGGTATTTTAATCAAGGTTTATGTTTATTTTTCATGCCCATTAAGCTCCCCAAAACAGAGTCAAACATAGCCATTTTCTTATTTTTTTACAAAACTGATTTTGTACTTTTTCCAAATTGTTCCAGTTTTGGCCACTAGGATAGTCTAGGCATGTATATTTAAGTTACTTAAGGTTATTTTTAGCATCACCACACTTTATTTAATCATCTAACTCATTTTGACTTATCAAAGCTCACTTTAGGCTTGAAAAGAGAGCTTAAATTGGTTTTCTTGATAGCTTTAGTAATGACAATGTTTGGGAATCCTTACTAGCATGTATGAAAAACTTTGTATTTGCTCATAACAGTCCTTTAAGTCCAGGTACTATGAATTGTCCAAAACATTCCATTTTTGGCTTTAAAATGTGATTTTTAACAAGTCTCATGCTCAAAATGGCTTAGGCTTGGTTCCTTTAGTTTGTGTAGCTTTCTTATGTCCTATTATGACTATTGAAATTTGCTTACAAGGTCCAGGTGTTGCATCTCTTTTCTTAGGTGCTAGTTGACATTTTAAAGCTTAGTTTATACCTACTAAATACACATGAACTTGGTCTTTGTGATAAATTCAGTCTTGGTTATGATTGTGACTCATTTCTAGCATGTATTTGTGACATTGTATGTGCTCATTACAGCCTAGCACGTTCAGGTGCCATGTTTCACCCAAAACAGTCCTTATTTAGAGCTTAAAGCATGACTTTAGCATGACAACCCCAAAATAGTCTTAGGCTTGGCTTAGATAACTATTAAAGCACATTTGTGTCATGAAATAGCTAGGGAATTTGCATATATGGTTCAGGTTCTGAAATTCCTCAGTTAGAAGTTGGTTGACCCCAAAAGTCCCCCTTTTTCATGACTTTCAAATATGAAATTTGGAGACTATACCAAGCAGACCTAAACCAAGTTAAGGATCACTTTTTAAATGTCTTGTATGGACAATATATGGATTCCTCACTGATTGATAACTTCAATTGCCAAATTTTTCCATAACAGTTCCCATTCTTAGAGTTTCTAGCACAATTTTGGCTACCAAATCCCCAACAGTCCACAATAGAACACATATGGTCTTTAAGCCTTCCTATAAACCTTAAATCACCATGAAAACTCGTAAGCACATACTCTATCATGTTAAACTGAGTTCAATCTTTCCATACCCAAAACAACCTTTATCGAAGCACTATAAGCATGAATTAGCATCATTTCACCAAAACAGTTACAAACATTCAAGTATATGCATTATTATAACATGAACCTACTATATACCATATGTTTAAGGTTTAAAATATCTAAATGTAAGATCTCTAGCTTTAGTTCAAAACAGAACTTAAACATGCCCAATCATAACAGTCTTTTTAACTTTTTCCCCAGCTTTACCCTCTCTCACTAAAATAGTCATAACTTTTTCGTTTCAAAACATTTTTGAGCGATTCTTGAGCCCACGCGAAGCTAACTTCTGGGGCTACAACTTTTATTCTTTAACCATTTTCAAATTCCTAACACAAAATTCCAGAACATTCGTGGAAGGGACAGGTTCGAATCTGACTTCCAAATTTTGGACAGATTCGACGCACCCACTTTAGCATATCATAACTCGACCGTCCGAACTCTGAACGAGTCCATTCCAGAGGCTATCGAGAGCTGGGATTGTAAACCACAAGACCCCAAAAAATTATATCTTTCCAGCAAGTCTAACTAGCCGAAACAGTTAGCCCAAAGCAGCCTGACACACTAATTTCCAACTTTTCGTTTTGACTTTGAATAGCTTTTCGCTTTCATCTAATCTACCAAAACTATTTTTTTATCATCATATATGATGTACATATCTAGCCCAAGCTTTAGTTTTGCCTAATATTTAGTTTTTAACCAAAACAGTCAACTTGGGACTTTTAACAAACATCTGGTGTGCACAGTTTTAATTTAATGTTTTCATAGACATTTACTTGTGTTATAAACCTATGTTAGCCTCCTTATAACACCACACAACCAACCTATCTCCTTGTGCCTATATCAAACCATGACAGACCATTTCATCACAACTTGCATACATTAGTTTTAAACAAGATAGTTTATCACTTGTTAACTTTTCCTTAAAAGTTTGATATCAACTCTTATAGGTGATTACAATACCCATGAATGAACAGTTGTGATGAAAGCTTAATTCACTAATTTCCCCTTTAGTTAATTTATCCAACAATTTAATCACATTAAAGCATTAACAATACTAATACAATATAACAGCCCCTTCTTTTTCTTTTCAGGCCATTCGGCCACTGTAGATCATTAGCAGTAAGAAACTGAAATGGAAAAGGATTGAAAAGCTTACCTTATTGATTCGAAGGTAACAAAGAAGTTATACTGCCCAGCTTCTCCTCCTACTCTTAGCCGGACTCTTCCTCTCTTACTCTCACTGAATTGATATAGCTTTTAATTTCTGAGCTCTCTTTCTTTTTCTTTCTATCAATGTGAACTACGGTTTTTGAAGCTCAGTTTGTAGCATAACAACTGAGTTGGAGATACCTTATATGGCTACAAGTAATCTGATAAGGAAGGCCTAGCCATCATTACCTACAACCAGTTCCATCATAATATCTATTTGGCTGCTACTTTGGCCCCTACACAGCCCCCTATCTTGGCCTCTAAAAGTTCTCCTGTTGCAGTCTACTTCTAGCAGCTAGTTGGCTTTGCAGTGATCTAGCCTCCTAACAGATAACTTAGGCACTCTTAGGGGTCAACTAACTTGTTAACTAACTAACTGACTGCTCTCTTTTTGGAACCAGTTTCTACTATCAGCTAACTAACAAGACTTGGAGCTTATTTCTACCAACATGGCTGCTGGAATGTACAATGACAGGGCAGGATTTAAATTAGTATTTGGGCTCAAAGTATGCAATCAACTCCTTATTTTTCCAACGTGGGCTACTGAATTTGGACATTAAGAGAGAGTGGATATAGCTTTATTTTGGGCTTAGTACAACTACCCTCATCACTTAAGAAATTAAAATGCTTGCACATAAGCATGAAAAATTTAAGTTGACCCAATATTTACATGTGGACACTTACACATATCAATATATGTAAATTTATCTACCACGCTTATTTAGGCTAGCTAGATTGTAATTAGCACAAACATTACTAAAATAATGGTTCCATGTAATTTAATTAGCCTATTTGAGTACTCATCATTTTCCTTCTTTACTACCAAATAATACTTTTTGAATGAAATAAATTATAATATAATTATTCCATTAACCACATAGGTAGTTTCATGTCAAGAATATTTCATAACTAAGCCATGTTGGCTTTCCTTTTCATTCTTGATGTTTATATAACATTATATTAATTTATATTATTCTTCTCTTCTTTTCTATAATTTGCCTTCACAATTTATTTACATATAATAAATATATAATACTAATATATTTATTAAGCATAAACATTACATATTGGATAGTTTTTTACCCACTTATGCAATATAATATCATTCTTAATCGGGTTAGGTCTTATTCTTTCTCGTAACCTTATCGTTGAATCATTTCAACGTACAATTTCCTTAGATTTTTCTTAAAAAAATAAATCATCTATTTTCACTCTAGGTTTTAAACTTTAACATTTAATTTAATCATTCAAGATCTTCTAAATTTTCGGGTTGTCACAATGAACATCATGTAGCAAGCCAAGAACAGATCACAAGGACAGAAATCAAAAATCAAAGTTAGAAAAGGTATAAACCATAATTCTTGTAAATCTATGATTTGATATTATATGTTGTTATTTGTTTGTTAAAGTAGTGTATAAGGATGTTATTGAGTGATTCAAGATGTTATATCAAGGATCCATAATATCTAGGTATTAAAAATTCAAGTTTAAAGGACTGACCTAGAACCCTAAAGTATGATCTGACAGCCTAATGTCAAGGGTCATAAATCTTTGTATGTTAATGATTAAGTATGTTAGATGTTATAAATTTGTTCTTTGCCATGAGAAGAGTAGACCGGAAGTGGAACCACATCCATACCATGTCTAGATCTCAAGATATAAGTGGTCAAACATGGTTATCCGACCATAGGAGACTGTTTCTGGAAAACCCAGAATTTCCAGATTGAGACTGAAAAGTTTTTCAAGGTTTCGGATCTTGCCTCTGACAAGTTATTTATCAATGTTTATGTAATCCAGTTGTAGTCTGGTATAAGTACTATACATTCATGCTCTTAGATTACCCAGAAACAAAATAGGATCAAAGTTGTGAACGGTCAAATATACGTTGACCAACTGCATGGGTTCCATTTCTGGAAAACCCAGATCCTTGAAGAATAGCTTCTGACATCATTTTGACTGGCCTTAATCTCTTGTCTGTTAGGTTGTTTGACTGAACTATGTTTATAATGTTGGTCTACGACATACGTACTACCATCTAGTATCATAAAAGCACTTATATCATGACCATAGACCAAATTAATCAGTGTTCTAAGATCGACCCTTGTAACTGCTTGAGTTTCTGGGCAAACTAAGGAAATATGAGTAAAGTTGTGCTTAACAGAGAATAGCAACCCTAAACCCTGATAAACAAACCCTAATCCTAATTAGGGGTAACACTAAGAGTTAGGGATATTAAATATTATCACAAGTATGTAGATGTAAATTATGTATAAAATTTATCAGGGAAATCAAGTGAGAAATAGCAAACCTTAATTGGTAAACCCTAATTTTAGTTTTCGAGAGTCCGAAACCCTAATTCAGATATTCAAAACCCTAATTTGGGAATATAAAATTAGTTAAGTTTAAATGCCTAAATGTTAAAAGGTATGGGATAAATGGGAAATGTCTAAATGCCCTTCAAATTATAGTGGAAAAGACCAAATTGCCCTTAGTGAATGCGAAATGACCAAAATACCCTTTTACTTAAAAGTTAAGTAAAAGATTTTCCAAATCTTGTGACTCATCAATCTTGGATATCAACATGTGCTCTAAAACTTATCAAATCTGATATCTTGAACACTTAGCAATATTTGTGGCCATGGATTAAAAAATATAAAAGATTAAAGTTAAGTAAAAACTTTACTTTACTTGTCATTTTGTCCAAGCCTTTTCTCTCTCTTAATTTTCAAAATCTAGAGTGAGATAGAGTGAGAAAACAAGCCATGAACATCATGTAGCAAGCCAAGAACAGATCACAAGGAAAGAAATCAAAAATCAAAGTTAGAAAAAGTATAAACCCTAATTCTTGTAAATCTATGATTTGATGTTATATGTTATTTGTTTGTTAAAGTAGTGTAAAAGGATGTTATTGACTGATCCAAGATGTTATATCAAGGATTCATAACATCTAGGTATTAAAAAAATCAAATTTTAAGGACTGACCTAGAACCCTAAAGTATGATCTGACAGCCTCATGTCAAGGGCCATAAATCTGTGTATATTAATGATTAGGTATGTTAGATGTTATAAATTTGTTCTTTGCCATGAGAAGAGTAGACTGGATGTGGAATCACATCTATACCATGTCTAGATCTCAAGATATAAGTGGTTAAACATGGTTGACCGACCATAGGAGACTATTTCTGGAAAACCCAGAATTTCAAATTTGAGTCTGACAAGTTTTTCAAGGCTTCGGATCTTGCCTCTGACAAGATATTTATCCATGTTTATGTAATCCAGTTGTAATCTGGTATAAGTACTATACATTCATTCTCTTATATTACCCAGAAACAAAATAGGATCAAAGTTGTGAACGGTCAAATATACGTTGACCAACTGAATGGGTTCCATTTCTGGAAAACCCAGATCCTTGAAGAATAGCTTCTGACATCATTTTGACTGGCCTTGATCTCTCGCCTGTTAGGTTGTTTGATTGAACTATGTTTATAATGTTGCTCTACGACATGCGTACTACCATCTAGTATCATAAAAGCACTTATATCATGACCATAGACCAGATTAATCAGTGTTCTAAGATCGACCCTTGTAATTGCTTGAGTTTCTGGGCAAACGAAGGAAATATGAGTATAGTTATGCTTAACAGAGTATAGAAACCCTAAACCCTGATAAACAAACCCTAATCCTAATTAGGGGTAACACTAAGAGTTAGGGATATTAAATATTATCACAAGTATGTAGATGTAAATTATGTATAAAATTTATCAAGGAAATCAAGTGAGAAATAGCAAACCCTAATTGGTAAACCCTAATTTTAGTTTCCAAGAATCTGAAACCCTAATTTGGATATTCAAAACCCTAAATTGGGAATTCAAAATTAGTTATGTTTAAATGCCTAAGTGTTAAAAGGTATGGGATAAATGGGAAATGTCTAAAATGCTCTTCATATTATAGTGGAAAAGACTAAATTGCCCTTAGTGAATGTGAAATGACCAAAATACCCTTTTACTTAAATGTTAAGTAAAACATTTTCCAAATCTTGTGGCTCATCAATCTTGGATATCAACATGTGCTCTAAAACTTATCAAATCTGATATCTTGGACACTTAGCAATATTTGTGGCCATGGATTCAAAAATATAAAAGATTAAAGTTAAGTAAAAACTTTACTTTACTTGTCATTTTGTCCAAGCCTTTTCTATCTCTTAATTTTCAAAATCTAGAGTGAGATAGAGTGAGAAACCAAGCCATGAACATCATGTAGCAAGCCAAGAATAAATCACAAGGACGGAAATCAAAAATCAAAGTTAGAAAAGGTATAAACCCTAATTCTTGTAAATCTATGATTTGATGTTATATGTTGTTATTTGTTTGTTAAATTAGTGTATAAGGATGTTATTGAGTGATCCAAGATGTTATATCAAGGATCCATAACATCTAGGTATTAAAAAAATTAAGTTTTTAAGGACTGACCTAGAACCCTAAAGTATGATCTGACAGCCTAATGTGAAAGGCCATAAATCTGTGTATGTTAATGATTAGGTATGTTAGATGTTATAAATTTGTTCTTTTCCATGAGAAGAGTAGACTGAAAGTGGAATCACATCCATACCATGTCTAGATCTCAAGATATAAGTGGTCAAACATGGTTGAACGACCATAGGAGACTGTTTCTGGAAAACCCAGAATTTCCAATTTGAGTCTGACAAGTTTTTCAAGGCTTCGGATCTTGCCTCTGACAAATTATTTATCCATGTTTATGTAATCCAGTTATACTCTGTTATAAGTACTATACATTCATGCCCTTAGATTACCCAGAAACAAAATAGGATCAAAGTTGTGAACGGTCAAATATAAGTTGACCAACTGCATGGGTTCCATTTATGGAAAACCCAGATCCTTGAAGAATAGCTTCTGACATCATTTTGACTGGCCTTGATCTCTCACCTGTTAGGTTGTTTGACTGAACTATGTTTATAATGTTGCTCTACAAAATACGTACTACCATCTAGTATAATAAAAGCACTTATATCATGACCCTAGACCAACTTAATCAGTGTTCTAAGATTGACCCTTGTAACTACTTGAGTTTCTGAGCAAACTAAAGAAATATGAGCATAGTTGTGCTTAACATAGAATAGAAACCCTAAACCCTAATAAACAAGCCCTAATACTACGTATTAAATATTTTGTTGGTATTACCAACAAAATATTGATAACAAATGTAATTAACTTCGTAATTGTGAGTATATCCAACAGAGATATATTATGAATAATTATTGATTATTAGACATTACTTGATATGTGTATTCTATCAATGCATTGTCAATATTCATTCCGTCCCTTCCCACTTTCGTAACTATTTATATTTGTCTCCTTGGGGTGCTCCTATTCTATTTGTAAATAAGAAATATAGAAGTATGCTACCTCATCCCAACATTATAATATTAAAGCTATACCTCAATTTAAAAATAATATTGTTTATTAAAATCTGTAAAACTTGTTAGTTAATAATTTAATTTAAAAATAGATCATTGGTGAATATATTTTTGTAATAATAAATATTATTACATAATATGATAAGTCAATATATAATCTGTTAAATAAATCACTAACTCATCATTATATGATGAGTTATCCAATTACTGGTAAACAAATTAAACCTGATACAGACTATTTAATTAATAAAATTACCATTAATACAACATGTGAGTATACCATAGAGCCATAATTGGTGCAACAAACTGCAGATATGATCAAAATAATACGAGAGAGGCTAGTGACGGCTCAGGATCGACAAATATATTTAGATCATGCTATGTTCTATTTCTAAATGATTTATTTGACATCAGACGTGGAAAATTTATATAACCCTTTGCCATAAGTCGTGAATAATAAAATCTTAAATAGTTTATAATTGCTAGGTAATAATGTTTATATACTCACATGTTGTATCATAAATTTACACTTGTATATATTTATGTATGTTAAAACGAAGAAAACAAACTTTGAATGGGCAGATTCGGTGTTATAACAAACCCGTAACGCCAATTTTTCTGTTTCATGTTCAATATTTTTAAAATCAGCAAGAACACTGAAATTACATGAATTGATTCAAGTAATTGTATGTTTTAATTTGTTAAAATCATGTTAGAAAGGTTGGGTAATGATCATATATGAATTATAGTATTTGGTTTTGCTTAAATTAATGTATAGACAAGAAAATTGGAAGTTATGGTCATGTTCTCTGTGTTCGTCACGAGAACATATCGGTGAAATTGTGAGAGAATTTTTTTAGCCTAATATGGCCTTGTTATGTTCGTGAACTGCAGAAACTGAGTCTGGGTAACCCCGCCCCGGCAGACGTTACCAAACTAAAGGGTTATAATGTGTTTTCAAATATATCCAGAACATATAAATATTTGACCAAGTTAGGAGAAATGACCAAGTATTAGAAGTAATGGCCAAGCATAGGATAAGATAAAGTATTATCTTTAATACAGTTTTTGACTGTACCTTTATGTCATATTAATCCATCATTAATAATATGGATTATATACACTTTGTTGATATTCATTGAACTTTAACCAATAAGTCATCTAGACTATACTAGCCTCATATCATAATATAGATCTTATACGGATTATGGCATATTTTTAAATAATATTGTGTGGAATAACCTGGGACGGAGGGAGTATGAATAATTTTATAGCAATTATTGTATTAATACTGTGTTTACTAATATGCTAAATATTAGTAAACACAGTATTAATACAATAATTGCTATGAAATTATTAACTCATACGTACCCTGGTTGTATGAGTGTGTTCTAGGGTTTAATATTAGGTTATAAAGTGAATTGGTAATTAATTCAACACGTCGGATCATTCAATTAATTGTAATATTTAGCTCTAAATGTTGATAAACCAATTCCCCATTATTAATTTTCCAATAATTTTAAGAATTAGCCATGTAATTCTCTTTTTGAATCAGTTAAGAAATGAGGGAAAGAAGAGAAACATTACAAATATATTATTTACTAGTCTTAATGTATTAATAGTTAAAAATATATTTACTATGTAAATTATAGATATCCACTAATTAGGGTTCAAATAACAATATATTATTGTACTAATATGATTTAATTTTAAACTTAAACTTGTATGAATATCCAATTTATTAATAAGACAATTATAAATCTCAAAATATCTCCTATAAAATTGAACATTAATTGTCACATACTCTAATTTAAATAGAAGGAACGCCACACTTACATAATCTCTACTAATAAGAAATAAATGTCAAATGTGTCAAAGATACTTATCCATCAATAACATATTGGTAAATGGTGGAATTTGCTTATATATTTTGATTCACTTCCTTTTTATGAATAACTTATTAACTGAAGCAAACTAAGTACATGATTTTTGATTTTGAATAGTGAACAAGTTATTAACAGAGTGATAATATTTTATCTACAATTATAAATGAACCCGACTTCAATATTATCATTTTAAAATTTATACTATTATAATATAGAAACTCGAATAAATGTACAATTATACCATTAGTAATTATACTCACTCAAATTACTTGAACTCTTCGGTATTTATCATATTATAATTATTATTAATATTTAATAAATAATTATTAAATATAGATTTCTTCATATTAATACATGTCATATTAACCTATGACATGTATTAATAACCAGCTCCTAATTCAATTCTTCTAATCAAAACCTCTTTCTCTTGCCGGCTCGATCCTCTTCAAAATTAGAAATGAAATACATTTTTTTTAATTTGTTCTAAAATTAAAAATATATTTTTATTTTAAACAACCAATTGAGGCAAAAATACACTTTATGCCATTATCACATGTAACAAGAACTTATTTTACGTGAATTCCCATAATAAACACACATACAAGAATAAAGCCGTCTAAGACGAAAGTTAAGTTAATGTGTATTATTTGTTTATACCAAATAATACATTCTCAAGATATTCATTCCACATCTCGATACTTATTAAGAAATTAAATATCATTGTACTAAGTTAATATAATTAATACAATGATAAAGACAGTTATTTAGCTTATAACATAATACACAATACATAAGCAAAAAAATATTTTACACTGTATAATATATGCACATATATATTATAATAGTATAAATCATGCAAAAAATATAACAATAAAAATTACCAAGATATAATATTCATTAAATAAGAATATAAGTTAATATATAAAGATGAATTTATCATACAAATATAATCTCATGTTCATACCTTATCAATTATCATATGAAAGATTATTAATTTAATTTACATTATAAATTAAATTAATAATCTTTCATATGATAATTGATATATTATGAAAAGAAGTGCCAATGTAACTAAAATTATAAATATATAATCCTTGAGGTTAGTTAATTAGGTAAAATTATATACCATAATATAACGACTTAAAAGGAACAATTATCATCCAATATTAAATGGGTTGAATATACTATGATAAGTGTGGACCATTACTCCACACTTACATGTCAATTATAATCACTTTAAATTTTTATGTGTTATAATAGATATTTATTTAAAATAGATTAGGAGACTATTAGCATGTAATGATAATAACTATTATTATAAGCAAATTCCATCAATTCCACCAAATCATCATTGGTGGAATTTGCTTATAATAATAGTTATCACGCGAGTATTGGCATGCCGCCTTATGAAGCGTTATACGGCAGGAAATACAGAACTCCGTTATGCTAGGGCGAGGTAGGTGAACGTCAGCTATTGGGTCTAGAATTGGTACAACAGACTGTTGAGATCACTAAAGTAATTCGAGCAAGATTAATAGCAACACAAGATAGATCGAAGAAATATGCCGATCACCATCGATATTATGTACCCTATTAATTTTCACTCAATTATGTCATATCAATTTGATATTCTCAAATTGGTGCATAATACTAACATTATATTTCTGTTATATATATATATATATATATATATATATATATATATATATATATATATATATATAGAGTCCGGTTCAGGTCCGGACTCCCGGATTTTGTTAAAATCCGGACTTTTTTTTTTTTTTTGCTTTTTTTTTTTGAAACAACTAAAAAAAAAAAAAAATTTATGGAATTGGAATTTTTACATTATACAGTGTTTTGGGTGTGATTTGGATGCCTATAACGAAACATGTCTGTACAGTCTGGGCAGACTGTACATACATTGGTTGGTGTAGGTATTAAAAACACACCCAAAACACTGTATTATTGAAAAATTTCAGTTCCATAATTTTTTTTTTTTTTTAGTTGTTCTACCAAAAAAAAAAAGAAAAAAAATCAGGTCCGGATTTTCTCCCGTCCGGGAGTCCGGACCTGATCCTTCTTCTATATATATATATATATATATATATATATATATATATATATATATTAGGGTTAACCCGTGCCTCCGGCATATAATTCATTCTTTTTAAAATGAATCAGCTTTCTACGCATAATTATTTTGCACGACAATTGTTGTAATAAAGTCGTAGTTAACAGAATGATCATTTTGCCAATACCATTATTATTAAATTATATGATGATACTGCTTTATAGAATAAAATTCAAGAATAATATTATTATACCAAAGTCGATACAAACTATAAGGAATTAAAATTTGAATTAATTCCAGAAAGTTATACGTCAATTGATCTGCATAGTGGGGCACGTGTTATTGTGAAAACCCGTGCCGAGTGTAATGAATTATGTGAACTTCTGTTATTATAATGTGGATACACGGAAATATTAACTTTCAACCATCTGTTAATAATGTATGTTTGATTAAGTTGACTGCTGATAATAAGTTATCAAGTATCTAAAAATGTAATGTTAAGGGTATTTTTGAAAAAAAAAATTAGTTTAGGGTGCAAGTGAAAAATTACGGGTTACAGAAAAAAACAATGACGGGTAAGTTAACATGATATCCGGTTATTAACATAATAAAGAACCCAAAGTATTTTGATAACTGTTGTTGTAGGAGAATTCCACAAGTGGCAAATACTTATCCCAACTTCCTTTGAAATCTAGAACACATAGTCTTAATAGATCTTCAAGGGTTTAATTCTTTTACATTCAAGTATGGCTAATTACACTATTTACCTATTATAACAATTTTTAGTTATCTGATAAAGATAACTAAAAAATAACTACAATTAACCATCTAATACCTTATAATATTTGAACCTCCTTAGGATTAGCTGATTTCATTGTGATAAATAATCTAAATCCAATCATAACTAAAAATGATTTTAGTTATGAACACTTTTATTTGCATACAAAGCACCACTTCCTTATAGACATGAAATGGTTATATTATTTTTAAATAATATAACCATTTAAAAATAATATAACCATTTCATGTAAAACAAGGAAATATCATATTCCTTTTAAAGTTATTAGTATAATACAATTTGTATATAACAATATTGTTATTGTATCAAAGTATACAATTTGTATTATAATTAGTATAATACAAATTGATAATATATACTAAATAAATAATTGTCAATTATTATTAATATTAATTTATACTAATTTTTACCCATATTTTCAGTTTGTGATAATATTAAGTATGATTTACGAATTATATAATAATGATAATTGTAAAATCAATAATCAATAGTCCATTTTTTGCACGTAATCAAATATAGATATTCTTACACTTTTATGTTCAATCATACATTAATAGTTATCATTAAATGGAGTGCAATCTCCTATGAATAGTTTAAGTTTTCTAACTTAAACTAGTGTTGATCATGATTAATAATAATTATAAATGAACGCATATTGTACTACTATATGATCATAGTCATATAGATAGCTTAATAATTATAATCACTTCCTTGTGTGGGATGCACCGAAGCCAGACTCTCCGTAAGGGACGCCATTCTGCTGTGGCAAACTAATAGGAACCACTGTGAGGGGCTATCCACGGTTGGGACATGAGTCATAGTTGGTATCAAAGCTTAGGAATATGATCTCTGGCGGAGATCCGGGATTAGAACTAGGAAGGGAGAGACGAGTAATATCCTTAGCTAGTGTGTGTCGTACCTAAGCTGAATATTCTTACTTAAGTTGACAAATTGTGATATGTCAATTAACCTTTGTTTTGAAGCTGTATTCTAGAATGATATCTGAAATACAGGAGATGAGCAATGGAGAAATCTTGATGACAAGGAAGATGGAATCTGAAATGAAAGCAAAGTATTCTCAATTCTTTGAAATACCAGGTACGTAAATTTTGGGGACGAAATTTCATAAGGAGGGGAGATTGTAAGACCCCGAATTTTATGAAATAAAAGTATTTAATTTTTCTTATAATTGTTACTCAGTAAATGGTTAAATTGATAAAAAGTTAAAGTTAAGGGTGATATATGAAATTTTTCAAAATACGCAAGTGGTTATAAAATATTCATTTTTGTCGGGAAATATTCGTTTGGTCGTGGAATATTCTTGTAGTCCTGGAATATTCGTACGACGACGCAGTCATTTGTGGGCCCCATAACAAAATAACTGTCGGATGAAGAAAATGACAAGTTTGAGTTTTTATAAATAACGTTGTAGTTGTTACCGTTAACACTGTTGGAATACCTGGTGGTTAAAATACAGTAATACGCGTGGTTGCACAGTAGAACATGGTATTGCACAGTATTTTTAAATTATTGATTCTTACGTAAGAAGACACTACTCAATAATTGTTTCAGTAGTTACTATTTAATATTTTATTTTATTGATTCAATAATTGTTGCGTTGATAGTTTATGTTATTGTTGTTGCAATAATTGTCACTGCACAGTATTTCTCATTATCAGATCAATAATTCATATTATTTGAATAATATTATTAGATAGCATTATTGGCAATGTCTAGAAATTATTGTTGAGGTGTTTTATCAATATTTTCTCGGATTGAATGTATTAAAGGATCAAATCAGTGTTCTTAAAGATCTATTGCGTGAGTTATAATTTTAATCCAACCGTTGAACTGTTGTGATTTTTGGATATTTTATACATATATGAGTTGAGTATATGTCCACAAATTTTGAACCTTTGAAAATTAACGCATGATTTGTTATAAATTTTAAAAGGTGTTGAAACGGTGTTGTAAATCGTCTGTTTATGGAATTCGGATATTGTCTGTTTGGAATTTGGAAAAACTCAAAGCTAAAAAGTTGTAGAGAATTCGATTTCATGCTGAATGGACATAAAATTCGTATTTTTCTGATATAAGGGCTATTTTCTATGAATTATTGAAGTTTCAAAAAATAAAATAATTTTTATTAAAATTGGGTGGAACCCAGTTTTTGGTTGGTGTTGAATGTGTAACGCCCCCAAAATCGGGACTATTTTCCTTCCCGATCTTGTGCGTTAATAATATCTTGTTCTAACTTTAAAATATTATTTAATGTTAAAATAGCTAAAAAAACGGAATAAATTTTTTTTTCTTTCTTTCCATTCATTCATTCCCTGAATCGCAACCTTTACAATTCTTCTTTATACTAGAATCATAGTCATTATATGATTTATTTAATCTGAATAGATATGAATATATGTACAATTCATTATTTCAAACATATTCCTAATTCAAAACAAATGATCTTCATCTATTGAATAATTCAAAGATTTACTTATTTGAGGTTTACACATGTAAATACCATCAAATGATTCAACACAATCTAAATTAAATCACTAGTCTTCTTTTCATGCGCTCCTAATCACGATAGATCGCATCATAGCTTTAACCTGCAAATTAAGCACGATTGAGCACGACGGCCCAGCAAGTCTAACAGTCTATCATGCATCACATGGCACATATGTTCACATTCAGTTCATGCATTTATATTCTTGGGGTTCAAGCATATTACAGATGCATTATTACATTTATGTCCTGCTGGTAGCAACATACGTACCATAGCATACAACACATGTCCTGTACATGTCATTCATTGCACATATATATTGAGTTCCCCGACTCAATTCAATAATTAGTCATAATTTGACATTCATCATTCACAAATCAAATAATACAGTTCATAGGTATTACATACTTATAAACATAAATCATGCTAACAGTTATCTATAGCAATTATAAGTCCACATAAATAAACTGAGAAACTTTCCTCGAGTGCTGTTTAATGTTATAACTTATCTGCTCGATGATGATCCTACACAAATTGAGTATATATTCATACACACATTAGTTTCACATACTAAATTCGCATGCTCAATGTAAACTAATTTATTTACATTAACTATAATTTTTTGGTCTCGTCATAAAACTATTTCACGTTTCTTTAGAAACTTTCTTTCATTATAACCTTTCTTTTTATGCCCAAAAATGTTCTCTCATGGTTTTAGTATATAAATACTTTACATTTCAAAGCATAAACCATTTATATCAATTTATAGAAATATTTCTTGCCTCTATTTGTAAACTTGGAACTGTATAGTTTATACATAGCTTTTATAGCGTAAACATAGCTTATCTCATTATTTCCTTAACTTTCGTAATTTCCATGCCTTTTTGATAGTTTATGTGCTAAATCATTCTATCGCCACGTATGCGAATGCTTTACTTTATTAATAACTTAACTTTGCATTTTATATCATTGTGTTAGTCCATATACTAACTCATTATATAATTACGTACACGGACGTCTCGTATCAATAATTCATATAGCGTATCCATAGCTTAATGTTTACTCTCGCGAATAAATTGAAATCTCATTTCATATGTATATTAGTTTTATACATGTCCTTTAATAAAATCTTGATTCCGTTCTCATAATTGTCATTTCGAAAACCCTATTGTTTTCAAATTTTACATTCAATATTAACAAATTCAATTCTAATATATAACTCTCTTTATATTTCATTACACCCACAGGCTCCGCATATGTAAACTTACGTTTACATAATACTTTTATTGTTTCTCTTGTATATTGACGAATTTATATTTTAAAAGGCTTCGACACGGCTTTAGCATATCATTACGTTACATGCTTGGTTTATAACCATTCATATCTCATGAATTCTCATACTTTTATACGTAAACTATAGTTTAGCTTACACATCAAATGTATTTATAATTTATAAATTATAAATATTAAATTATTTTACACATTTGTATTATTTCATTTCTATTCCATTTCCATACGCAAAATTATTAAAACCATAGAAGCAAAACACGACGACATCTAAACAACGGGCCCATCTAGATGCTTGGCCCAGCGTAGCTCGACGTGCTTGGCCTTGGTTGGGCATCCCCAAGTACTCGTTTTGCGATTTTCTAATTCCTAATTCGCTAAATCGATCCCGTCCCAATTTGGATATATTGTAGATACCATAGGAGAATATATTTAGAAAATATAAGCCACTCATTTTAGACATCATAGGCAGTCCAAAACAGAACTTAAAAATGCCCAATCATAACAGTTTTTAACTTTTTCCCAGCTTTACCCTCTCTCACTAAAACAGTCATAACTAATTCGTTTTCAAACATTTTTGAGCGATTCTTGAGCCCACGCGAAGCTAACTTCCGGGGCTACAACTTTCATTCTTTGACCATTTCCAAATTTAAAACACAGAATTCCAGAAAATTCGTGCAACGTGACTGCCCCGAGTTGATTAGACAGTTTTGACGCGACTACTTTGAACGGTCATAACTCTTTGCTCCGAAGTCAGAATTAGTCCGTTCCGGAGTCCATAGAAAGCTTATTCAATGTACTATAATACCCCAAAATCCCAGAATTTTCTGGAAACTCTAGCTAGCCCCGAATTTTCCTTAGGGTCAGCAGTTCACAATTTTTTTTTTCGATTTCTAACATATTTTACTAAACCATTCACTATAAATTTGTTTTAACTTCTTTTTGGTTCATTCCAATTAACACAAAACTTGTCTCTTGGGACTTTATTAGCTTTATGTTGCTTAAAATTTAGCCCAAACGCGATTCAGGACGACGAATGTCAAAACAGCCCGCGGTGGCCAAGTTCGGCGTCACCCGACTAACATGTTCTGACATGCTCGTCCATTTTTAATTCTCAATCCCTTACTCGGATTGCAGCGAATTCTTAGTATGTTTGAGTTCTTATGTCATAGTATTTTTTTTCTAAATTTCTACCCACAAAAAGAAACCACGGAAGTCCAGCAAAATAGCTCGCCAAAGTCGCACCAGCAGCAAGCACAGCAGTCACCAGTAGGTGCTGCCTGCTGCTGCTGGCTGCTGCTGGCAGCCTGATCAACTTCCAGCGGTCTACTTTGCGAATTTCTCACGCGTTGCTCATTAATTGAATTGATCCCAAATTTGAATATGTTTGACTCGACATATCAAAGTATTTTTAGAAAATACTAACATTGAATTTCGGGTATTTTAAACTTCCCAAACAGTGTGCTCAAAAAGGCTGTTCACACAAATTTTCAATCTTCGCGTTTAGAGGTTAAAACTCGCCTCGACGCGATCCAACCCTATCGCTTCCTGACTAAGCCTTAATTAGCATAGTAAGACTTGTCTAAGGTATCAGCTTCATTAAATTCCAAGTTTCATCCGATTTTGTTCTTAATGGCCATTTATTTATAATTTATGTCATGTATTAAATTGATTTTTAGTCTTATATATAAATTATAACTAACATATTAATTTATATATATAAATTTACGTGATTTCATTTTTCATGAACTAAACACCAAAATCATCAAAATGTCATAACCAAGCTAGCTAGCTGCTGTAGTGTAGCGCAACCAGCAGCGCGCTTGCGCGTAGCTGCGGCTATTGCTGCCTGCGAGCAGCAGCTATGCCCTGCTGCCCCAACAGTAAGGTGCTCATTTCACGATTTTCTAGTTTACAACTCACATAACTAATAGCAACCAAACCTTGGCATGATATAAAGGGCATAGTATAATATTTACAGAAAATATATCTCAGCCAAATTAAATATTATTGACAGGTTTAATAAAGGTTCAAAGTTGCCCTGTTGCAAACATAACTAAATTGCTCTTCTTGTCAAAATAGATTTTAATCTCACTTTTATTTGTTCAATTCACTTAAATCATTACATAAAACGGATGTGAAAAGTTTACAAATTATAAACTTACCAAATTCCTTAATTACATACAACAGCTCCTAAGAAACCTTTTATCAAACATAGCATATGCATTCTATATTTGGACAGAGATCATACATGTTTATATATATATAATCCCAGATATTTCCTTCCTTATTACCCCTCACAACGACTACCAAACTTCTTTCTTTCTAATTCAAAGATATCACAATCAAACTACTAGTTTAATCACAGCAGCCCTCATTGTGAATAACATTTAATTTCTAACTTTGAATAAAATAACATAGTACTAACCTCGTTATGATGGTTTAATGAGCTGAATTCCACTCTTATGGTTCAGTTATACAATCCCTTCTTGCTGCCTTACTAACCAAAACTATGCCCCAACCAGGATTACATCTTGGTTCCTTGCGAAGTTCTTTGTTCTAGCCGAAATGGTAAAGTATAAGGTGAATTTTCTCTGGAAATTTTGAAGTTTCTAGGAGAGTAATAGGAATTAGAGTACAACAGGGATAGAGAGTAGAGGGAGATAGCATGAGATAGTACTGCAGGTTAAATAGCCTTCCCTTTTACAATCAACAGTTTGGCTTATTATGACCTCTCTCTCTCTCCTCAATTATCAGCCGCAACCTATCAACCATATCCCCTAGCAATTGGCCCCTAAGATAGCTACCTTATCCTCTTCTCAGCCTACTGACAGCTCCTTGACAGTGGTCCCTAATCAGCCATTCTATAACATAGCCTCTAACTAACTGCTAATCAACTAACTGATTCCTCCTTCTTGGAAACGGTTATACTATTTGCTAACTAATAAGATATAGCATAATTCATCCAACATGGCTGCTGGAATGACCAAGGAGTGGGCTGGATTTGAGTTTGGTATTTGGCTTAATACATAATTCAAAAGTAGTAATGACCCATTACACTTGGGGGTAAGCTTGAGAGCATACATAGGAAATTTATTAGGGCCCAAATTGTACAACTTGGACACCCAATACATAATAAGCTTCATGAGTTGATCTACCACATTCACTTAAACTAGCCAATTTAATGGGTCCATGTAATTTAGTTAACCTACTTTAGTACTTATCATTCTCCTTCTTTACTACCACATACTACTTTTGAATGAAATCAATTATATTATAATATAATTATTTCATTAGACACATCGGTAGTTTCATGCCAAGAGTATTTCATAATTAAGCCATGTTGGCTTTCCTTTTCATTTTGATATCGAAATATCATTTTAATAATATATGTTATTCTTCTCTTCCTTTAATAAATTGCCCCTACAATTTCTAAATATATAATACCAATAAATTTATTAAGCATAAGCATCACATATTGTATAGTTTATACTCACTTATGCAATATAATATCATACCACATATTATCTAATAAGAATTTTATTTATTTAATTCTTATTTTAATATTACCCAAAAATTTGGGTTATCACATTCTTTCCCCCTCATAAGGATTCCGTCTCCAGAATCACAATACCGAATCATTTTTAATTGGTTTAGATCTTATTATTTCTCGTAACCTTATCGTTGAATCATTTCAACGTACCATTTCCTTAGATTTTTCTTAAAGATTTTAAATAACCCTCTATTTTCATTCTAGGCTTTAAACTTTAACCCTTAATTTAATTATTCAAGATCTTCTAAATTTTTGGGTTGTTACATTTACCCCTTCTTCTAAGAATTTCATCCCCGAAATTACATTCTACTGATCTTTGCTTCTCCTATTCACCAAAAAAATAGGTTTTCAATTTAACCTTTACATTTTCATCTCTTCTATCATCTCATTCAACCATTTCTACCCTTTTTAGGAAGTTAAAAACTTTTCATATTATGCCGAGGGGTCATATAGACCATGAACTCTCAGGTTTAACGATATTCACCGCAACCAATTCTGTAAACATGTTGTACTAGGTGATCAGCCTAGTACAGATACGAGTACGTTAGGTGATCAGCCTATCGTACCCTACGTCATGCACAACGTATCAATCTTGTTTAGCGACTATTTGCACTACTAGATTGGATAATTTTATCCAATCGGAGTTGTTCACCTCAGACTTAGCATAAGATTCCGCACCAAAACAATTTGGTTTGGGATAAATTCTCAAAGAAATACTTGAATTTTCATAAATATTTGCCTAGCTGAATCAAATAGCTTAGATGCATATCAATAATTCGAACATCTATCGAAACATTTGTCTAGCCACTTTAATTGGCATTGACTTTTCTTTAACTGGTTTAAAATTCTGAAAATCATCTTATGACGTCATGATTCCGCACTGTATTTACAGTCCGTTTGAGGATTCCGTCATTTTGTGACTTTGTCATACTACATCTTACCATAGTGGGTTGACGATCCTTAAATCACATCCAACACTAAGTAATATTGCATTGATGACTCCATCTTTTTTATCATCTCTGCATCAGGTTCCATGATGCATTGATGATATATAAAATACATTTTGATATATTTCAAATCATTTTTGTCTAGCCGAAACAATTAGCATAGACTCTTCTTTAAAAGGTTCAAAACCATTGAAAATCAGTTTTAGTGTTATCATGTCGTAACAGTTAACGAGATGTTAGTGGCTCACAGTCCACATACACACCCTTGTCACCGTATGATGCTGATAACAAAAAATTCATTTGTATTTTTAAAGGCACATCAGTGCGAATTTAGCTTGATGTCAAAAATTTCGAAGTCTAGCATAGCTAGAAGATTTGGAATACCTATGCTTCCACCATCATCTTCACTTTCTATAATAATCCATTGCTTAATAATTCTATCTATTCCTATCGTCCTCAATACTTCATTCACACTTAGTTATACCCCAGTTCATCAAACTTGCCACACTTTGAAAATTCAGGAACTTGCCATAATTATATGAGTTTAGAAACTTATCCTAGTCAGACCATAGGCGTCCATTCGCTGAGGGGTTCAAAACATACCATATGATTATGAGTCACGAACTTACCAAATGCATTAGTTTTAAGAACCGTACCTAATCTTTATATCATTTAACCTAATCTTATATTCTCTACCTATCCGTTATACACGTGAGAAAAGAATCACCTTCTCAACATGTATATAGCAAATAGCGCGACACAAACATTTCAATGATTATCACTACCAGAAGCTAAGTGGTTGTTACACCAAGTACAATTCTCCACCCATACAAAGAATCATACAACTTAGCTGCTGACATGAGTTCTCAATTGAAATCCCACATAATTCTAGCTTTCTCTTTACTCAATAAGAATTTCATTTAATCTGTATCTCATCGCCTACAACTCTTTTCTGAGTCTGCATTGTACATTCTCTTTATAGCGTCAGGCTATATCATTCCAATCATTTCATAGATTTTTTTGCTATTCGATCTGATCACGTCGTGATCTTATCTTATAATCGTGTCATATTACGATTCTCTTCTATCTTATGATCGTTTTGTTTTATAATCTCCTTTTCCTTTATACATTTAGTCTAGTAGACTCTATATATTCATTATTACTTTTTGTCTTTAACACCAAGGTTAGGTAACTCTGGATCTTTATAACTTTTCAAGATTGTTCTTTGAATCTTCTTTATCTTCTTCTTTACTTAATAATGGATTTCCAAATATTCATCTCTTATCATTTAAACTCTATTCGAGTTTATTGTTTATCATCATTATCCTCATCTATAAGGTTATAGCCTAAGGTACTTCTACCTAAGGTTTATAACCTACAGCTTTGATACCAACTGTAACGCACCCAAAATCGGGACTATTTTCCTTCCCGATCTTGTGCGTCAATAATATCTTGTTCTAACTTTAAAATATTATTTAATGTTAAAATAGCTAAAAAAAACGGAATAAATTTTTTTTTCTTTCTTTCCATTCATTCATTCCCTGAATCGCAACCTTTACAATTCTTCTTTATACTAGAATCATAGTCATTACATGATTTATTTAATCTGAATAGATATGAATATATGTACAATTCATTATTTCAAACATATTCCTAATTCAGAACAAATGATCTTCATCTATTGAATAATTCAAAGATTTACTTATTTGAGGTTTACACATGTAAATACCATCAAATGATTTAACACAATCTAAATTAAATCACTAGTCTTCTTTTCATGCGCTCCTAATCACGATAGATCGCACCATAGCTTTAACCTGCAAATTAAGCAAGACTGAGCACACGACGGCCCAGCAAGTCTAACAGTCTATCATGCATCACATAGCACATATGTTCACATTCAGTTCATGCATTTATATTCTTGGGGTTCAAGCATATAACAGATGCATTATCACATTTATGTTAGCAACATACGTACCATAGCATACAACACATGTCCTGTACATGTCATTCATTGCACATATATGTTGAGTTCCCCGACTCAATTCAATAATTAGTCATAATTTGACATTCATCATTCACAAATCAAATAATACAGTTCATAGGTATTACATACTTATAAACATAAATCATGCTAACAGTTATCTATAGCAATTATAAGTCCACATAAATAAACTGAGAAACTTAACTCGAGTGCTGTTTAATGTTATAACTTATCTGCTCGATGATGATCCTACACAAATTGAGTATATATTCATACACACATTAGTTTCACATACTAAATTCGCATACTCAATGTAAACTAATTTATTTACATTAACTATAATTTTTTGGTCTCGTCATAAAACTATTTCACGTTTCTTTAGAAACTTTCTTTCATTATAACCTTTCTTTTTATGCCCAAAAAGGTTCTCTCATGGTTTTAGTATATAAATACTTTACATTTCAAAGCATAAACCATTTATATCTATTTATAGAAATATTTCTTGCCTCTATTTGTAAACTTGGAACTGTATAGTTTATACATAGCTTTTATAGCGTAAACATAGCTTATCTCATTATTTCCTTAACTTTCGTAATTTCCATGCCTTTTTGATAGTTTATGTGCTAAATCATTCTATCGCCACGTATGCGAATGCTTTACTTTATTAATAACTTAACTTTGCATTTTATATCATTGTGTTAGTCCATATACTAACTCATTATATAATTACGTACACGGACGTCTCGTATCATTAATTCATATAGCGTATCCATAGCTTAATGTTTACTCTCGCGAATAAATTGAAATCTCATTTCATATGTATATTAGTTTTATACATGTCCTTTAATAAAATCTTGATTCCGTTCTCATAATCGTCATTTCGAAAACCCTATTGTTTTCAAATTTTACATTCAATATTAACACATTCAATTCTAATATATAACTCTCTTTATATTTCATTACACCCATAGGCTCCGCATATTTAAACTTACGTTTACATAATACTTTTATTGTTTCTCTTGTATATTGACGAATTTATATTTTAAATGGCTTCGACACGGCTTTAGCATATCATTACGTTACATGCTTGGTTTATAACCATTCATATCTCATGAATTCTCATACTTTTATACGTAAACTATAGTTTAGCTTACACATCAAATGTATTTATAATTTATAAATTATAAATATTAAATCATTTCACACATTTGTATTATTTCATTTCTATTCCATTTCCATACGCAAAATTATTAAAACCATAGAAGCAAAACACGACGACATCTAAACAGCGGGCCCATCCAGAAGCTTGGCCCAGCGTAGCTTGAAATTCAGATATGGCACACTTAGAAGGGGGGGTTGAATAAGTGTGAGAGCAAACTATGACCAATTTTAAAACTTTAAATTCAAACTATTGAATACAGCCTACTGAATCAAAGAATGCAGCTTGCTGAATGAATGCAGTCTACCGAATTGAATTTTTGTTTAAGAAAATATCTTGGTGAATTTTTAAGTCAGCTAAAATATTTGATGTAAAAATAATATCTCAAGATAAAGCAAAAGTTTATATTTTAAATATTAAGAAAACTAAATATCTTGAGAAATATTAAAGAAAATCAAGCAATAAAATAACACCAAGATTTTTTACGTGGTTCAGCTATTACCCTCTATAATAATAGCCTAGTCCACGTCCAATACCAACTAGTATTGGAGACTCACTTTTATTCCTTTAAAAATGACCCTTGTTACAAAACAGATTCAATCAAATTGAATTACAATAATTCACTTGAGCACACTTGCTCCTTGTGCACCAATGCACCCCTTAAGCTTCTAAGCTTCCTTGAACCTGTTTGTAAGCAAACCTTAATCCACCTGGATTAAATTCCTTTAGACAACACTTAGTCTAAAAATATAAGATTACAATTTATAGAGGTCTAATGATCAAAGCAAATAAACAATTTAACAATGCAAGGCTCAACTAATGTATGCAATGATCAATTAATAATAGAAAGATATTACCGATTTATAGCCCACGAAATTAACTGAATCAGTAGCTCAAAATTTGCACCAAGATTATAATAACTTTCAGAGTATATAAGTGCAAGATATTAATTCAAGTGTTGTTATTTGTATCACTGAACTCAGCTGCTTTTTATAGCCCAAACATATTTTTCCGTTGCTAAAATGTATACGTTGAAAAATAAGAAAAGCAACGTTCCAATAATTTTCTGTTGAAAAACAAATGTAACAAATAACTGTTTGGATAGATATTGGACTCTCTCAAAGATAATAGAGACCAAGTCAAATAAAACTATATTTGCAGCAATTTTTAAAGATAAAGTCAGATAATAACAGTAACTCAAAAAGTCATTACTTATCATGAAAGAAATGGAACAAATTCCAACTTTAAAAATAATCATGACTTCCTTCTTTCAAGGTATGTGTCAGTTAAAATCCTACCGTCATATGCAACTATCAATTTCCAATATGCAGTAATTTAGACTTCTAATTAAAAACCACTACTGCCATTTATACTTCCTATCTATATAACCAATCCGTAATAATTATAAAGCAAATTATATTCAATTGATCCTCACATGCATTGAATAACATATATAAGATATGCACAAAACATTAACTCATAATTTAAATGCACACATAAAATGTCCTAGAGCCTTGTATCGAAAAATTAAATATTTGCAATGACCTTACATATTTTTCTTAAGACTCAAATCTTCAAAGTCTTTCATATCAACGATCTTTCATCAATTTCCTGAAATTTCACAATAGACAAATTAGTCTATAATATTAAGTCATCATCAAAACAAAAAGGTTAGAATATTACAAAACAACATTCTCCCCCTTTTTGATGATGACAACACCAAAAATTATAACTCCCCCTGAATTCATGCATATTTCAGGAAATATTTATAATACCTGCATGTTAGTATTCAAATATTAAAACACTCAATGCCTGCAACAAAATTAGTTCAAAACATGCAAAAAGATTCTAATTAATCTCCTCGAGATTAACTTGCTGTTCTGCACGAGTGGTAAAGTATGGACGATGACGAAGCCGATGAAGACGCTCTTCCAAGGTGTAATCGTTGGCAAGTCGAGGTGGTCGAGGAATAAAGGTCGCAGGAGGAAGCTCCATATCCAAAAAATCTCCCTTGTACTCAGCCATCCAGTTGTTCATTGGCCATTCAGGAATTGGAGAAAACATTGTTGGAACATGAAACCTCTGACCAATAGCATTGAACCGTGTAGCCATAAAATCTGCGAACTCCCCAATTTGATAACTAACAAATTTCACCTCTTGACTTAATTGGCAAGTGTTTCGATTAACCTTACGTTGAAGTGCTTCAACCATAGCTAACGTCTGAATCTCAAAACCTGCTTGAAGGTCAATAAATTCATCTTCAATTCGATGATATAATTTATTGATCTCAGGGGCATCCATTGGTAACTTCCCTTTCTCAAGACGATCAAGACGTTGTCTGATTTCCACCAACTCAGCTTTCAAAGAGTTTTGATTTTGTAAAATTGTGGTCAAGACAGTCATAACATCAGACCCATTACAATTTGGCAACAAAGAAGACGATGATTCAGGAGTATGAAAAGCATGAGAAGGAGCAATAGGAGGATCAGGCAGAAGACGTACAAACTCACCAGTAAGAAACGTGATGTGTGATTTTGTCAAATTTGCAGTGTCAATAAGCTCATGATTTGTAACAGAAATTTCATCATCAAAAGAAATTTTAAAATGTTGAAAAAGTTTTGTGAGAAATTTACCGTAAGGAAGACATTTCTTGCTTTGACGAATGCAACTTTGCATATGAGATAACATCATTTTAGATAAATTAAAAACCTTTCCCTTGAGAATCATAGCAACAACAACCAAATCTTGGTAAGTAAAATCGGAACCCCCACCAAGGCGTGGAAACAGATTATACCGAACCAACTTATGGAGAACACATGCATTAGGACAAACACTGACAGTTTTTGGTAAAAACAGAGATGAAAGAGAATAGTCATTCATGACTATATGAAGTTGTTCTAAAGGAGTAAAAGGAATATTGGCTGCTCCTTTGAGAATGAAAGGACATGGTCCAGTAGAAGAAATACCCAGAATACTTCCAAAATCTATACTCGTGAAAAATAAAGATTTTCCTTTGACAAATGTAGTAAAACAATCTCCATTACACTCAAGATTAGTGTAAAATTGTTGGACCAACCGAGGATAGGCAACAGTAGGAGGAAATAACATAGAAAAAATGTTGCACTTGGTGAAAAGTTTTTCCAAAACAGAGTGTTTAAGATAAAAGAGATCCAAAGATTTTTCATACACAAATTGTTTTGTAGCAATGGAGTTTTTAAAACGAGTTTCGAAACTAGGTCCTCTAAAGAAATTGTCTTGTAAATCAAAAGAGGATGAAAACGGATTTACCAGATTTAAAGGAGATTCTGGCTGTGAGAAAAATTGTTCGTCTTCCATGGGTTGCTTCAACTGTTCTCGGCGATATGGCTCGGTTTCAGAAGCTTTTAAGAAAGAAAAACTTGAATCTGAATCATCAGATAATATTGTGGCATCAGACGACACAATCACAGAAGATTCCTTCGGTACTCGCTTAGATTTCATCTTTAGTCCGGTGAGATTCTTCAACGAAGATCCTTCATCGTTTGATTTTCCTGTCGATCGCTTGCTAGCTCTGGTTTTCATGATCGTAGTAGAGATATACCAAACGTTTGAGAGAACAAATGAATCTGAAAATATGTGAAAAGAGGAAGAAGTGTTCTGTGTTTAATACTGAAGAGTTGGAGAACGAAAAGACTTCTTGAATGACTAAACCCATCTCAGCGCCTGCCTTTTCGGATTTTGAAATCTATAATGATAGTCACCGTAAATTGTGCCAAAATAAATACAAAATAAATACGGTTCACTAAGACAGATTTGTATTCCTTAAATGCCGGAAATAATGTATAGCAAAAGAATAATATGCAAATATACGAGATATTTTATGCATAAACTATTTTAGTACGTGAACACATTAAACCATGCACATTCCAAGTTCTCTTCTTAGCATGCAAAACCTTTCTTCACTCAAGGGTTTAGTAAAAATATCAGCTAATTGTTTTTCAGTAGGAATAAAAACCAATTTAACTAACCCTTTTGAAACATTATCTCTTAAAAAATGATGTCTTACTTCTATATGTTTTGTTCGTGAATGCAAAACAGGATTTTTTGATATGTCAATAGCACTAGAATTATCACAATATATAGGCACATTATTGCAGATAATATCAAAATCACATAATGTTTGTCTCATCCATAATATTTGAGAGCAACAGCTTCCTGCAGCTAAATATTCACCCTCAGTAGTTGATAAAGCAACTGAAGTTTACTTTTTACTATGCCATGAAACAAGACTATGTCCCAAAAATGTACACGCACCACTTGTGCTTTTTCTATCAATTTGAAATCCTGCATAGTCAGCATCTGAGTAACCCATTAGATCAAAATGATTACATATAGGGTAAAATAATCCTAAATTTAAAGTACCACTTAAATATTTAAAAAATCTTTTAACTGCTTGCAAGTGGGATTCTTTGGGTTTAGATTGAAATCGAGCACAAAGACATACACTGTACATTATATCAGGTCTAGATGCAGTTAAATATAATAAAGATCCAATCATACCTCGATATTTAGTTACCTCTACATCTATACCTTTATCATCTGATGTGAGCTTTATTGATGTACTCATTGGTGTAGTCTTTGGGTTGGTTTCTTCAAAACCAAATCTTTTGAGTAATTCTTTAGTGTATTTGGTTTGATGAATATAGATCCCTTCCTTTGTTTGCTTGATTTGAAGTCCCAAAAAGTAATGTAGCTCTCCCATTAAGCTCATATCAAATTCCTTATGCATACACTTTGAAAACCACTCACAAATAAAATCATTAGTAGCACCAAATATAATATCATCTACATATATTTGAACAATGATTATTTCTTGTTTTTCATGTTTAATAAATAATGTAGAATCTATTTTACCTCTAGTAAAACCACTTGAAAGAAGATACTTACTCAACCTCTCGTACCAAGCCCTGGGAGCTTGTTTGAGACCATAGAGAGCTTTTTTTAGCTTAAAAACATGATTGGGATATTTCTCATGTTCGAATCCAGGAGGCTGTTTGACATATACTTCTTCATTGATGTAGCCATCAAGAAACGCACTCTTTACATCCATTTGATAAAGCTTGAATTTCTTGTAACAAGCAAATGCTAACAAGATACGGATAGACTCTAGTCTTGCAACTGGAGCATAAGTTTCTTCGTAGTCGATCCCCTCTTGTTGATTGTATCCTTGAGCTACCAACCTTGCTTTGTTTCGAGTAATTGTCCCATGTTCATCAAGCTTATTTTTGAATACCCATTTTGTTCCAATAATGGAACTATCTTTAGGAGGAGGCATTAATTCCCAAACTTGACATCGTTCAAATTGTTGAAGTTCTTCCTGCATTGCCATTAGCCAGCTTTTATCTAGGATAGCTTCCTTAGCATTCTTTGGTTCAACTTGGGATAAGAATGCTGAAAAAGCACATTGATTTTGCAATCCTCTTCTTGTAGTGATTCCTTTGTTTATATCTCCAATGATGTTTTCCGGTGGATGGTTCTTAAGATATCTTGCAGTCTTTGGCATTTGAACATCATGTATTACTTCTTCTTGTTGAGGAAGGTCTGCCTCAAGTTCTTCTATTGTATTTTGTTCTTCATCCTGAAAATTTTCCAATTCAACTTGCTGGATTTGTTCACTCGGTTTGCTGAATAGATTCCTCTGGTTAGCTGGATTTACTAAGATCTCCAATGTACCTGCATCCTCATCTCTTTCTTTTGGAAGAACATTGTGAGTTTCATTTTTTTTTTTTTTGCTAAATTGTGAGTATTAAATAAAAAGGAAAAAAAAAACAGGATACACGTCTAGGGGCATACCCCGCGAAAGAGCTAAAACAGCTACATCAGAGACAAGCCAATGATGCACTTGTTAGAACCAAAAGCTATAACTGCCAACATCTAAGGTTTGGATATTTGAGCGTATAAGAATTAAAATCCGTAACTGAATACAATTTGCATTTAACAATCCTAACACAGTCTTGAACGAGAGCAGTGGCAATACTAGGGGGTTCACCATGGACTCGCCTATTGCGTTCATTCCATACCTTATAAATAATAGTAGCCAAACAAAGCTTTAAAATCCGAGATGACATGTGGTCCATTGGAGAATGCTGAATGAGGTGAATAAGCGTGTCCCAGTCACAAGGCACACCAAACCAGCCATGAAAAGCAAGCACTGATCCAAGAATCTGCCGAGAGAAGGAACAGGCAAAGAAAAGGTGCGAGAATGATTCAGGGGCATGAGAACATAGAGAGCAGGAGTCCAGCGGCCATGTCACTAGCCTCTTATGAAGCGCCAGCCAGAGGAAGAAAGAAAAGCGGGGGACCTGAAGTTTGTGCCAAATGAGTTTGAACCAAGGGACAGTAGTACCCTCACATCGAATAGATGTCCATATATGAGAGGCTTTGACCGAAGAGATGCCTTCCCAGCACACCTGGTCCGGACCGAGAGAAGGCAACGGTAGGTGTTGTAATTTCTCCTTCATCTGCATAAGGCTATGGTAATTTGATCTAGGAGGACGCCATGAACAGTGCATGATGATGTCGCTGACTTTGGCGGTAAAAGACAAACCAGAATTTGAGACAATAGGGTCTGTGCGGTGGCAAGCCAGAGGGCGATTGGTTAGCCAAGGATCTTGCCATAAGCTGATGTTCTGGCCGTTTCCTACTTTATATGTAACAAAATTTAGTGCTAAGCTCCTAAGGTTCAGAACTTTGCGCCAAATCCAGGATGCATTAGATGGAATAGGAGTAGTCCAAAAGTTATGCTTCAAGAGAAGAGTTTTGTTAACCCATTGAGCCCAGAAAGAGGAACTTTTGAAGCTGATAATCTGCCAAAGGTGAAGCATAATCTGAGATTTGTTCCATTCGACAACTTTTTTAATACCCAGACCACCTTCTGATAAGGGCAAGGTGACACGGGCCCAAGAAACTTTTGCACCATATTTATCAAGAGAGGAGCCCTTCCAAAGAAATCTAGAGAGAAGCTATTCAATTTGCTTGATTACCGATTTGGGAAGAATAAAATAAGCAGACCAATAAGATTGAATAGCAAATAGGATGGATTTAATGAGTTGCAGCCTACCCGCATAAGAGAGGAAACGGTTAGCCCATGACTGAATTCGCATAATGATTTTCTGAATAAGTGGGAGACATTCCGCTGAGGATAGCTTTGAAGTAATGAGGGGAACTCCTAAGAACTTGACCGGCAAAGAGCCCAAGCCTATATTGAGGGATGAAAGAATGTTGGCAGCCAGGTTAGGAGGGACGTTTGCAAGGAAGCACTGACTTTTGTTGTGATTTATGGCTAGGCCAGATAAGCTGGTAAAGGAATCAAGACTATGCTTTAGTAGGTTGACCGAATGCATGTCACCGTGACAAAGGAGGAGGAGGTCATCCGCAAAGCAGAGATTTGTGATTTTGCATGCCTTTGTTCTCCAATGGAAAGAAAAGTTTGGAGAGGAAGAAGCTTTATCAAGAAGAAGTGCGAGGACTTCCATGACTAAAACAAATAGGTATGGAGAAAGAGGGTCGCCTTGGCGAATACCTTGTTTACCTTGGAAATAGCCACATAGCTGCCCATTCACTTTAACTGAGAACATTGCCGTAGATATGCAACTTCTGATCCATTGAATGAAAGTAGGAGGATAGCCAAAAAGAGTCAAAGCATCAAATAGGAATTCCCAGCGAACTGAGTCGAAAGCTTTCTTCAAGTCGATTTTAACCGCACATCTAGAGGGGCCAGAAGGTCTGTGATAGTTTCGTAAGAGCTCTTGGGCCAAAAGGATGTTGTCACCAATTTTCCGTCCTGGGATAAAGGCAGCTTGGGACTTGGAGATGAGGTCAGGAAGAGTGGCTTTAAGTCTAGCTGCTAATATTTTGGATATGCATTTATAGATGGAGTTGCAGCAGGATATTGGCCGGAAGTCAGCCATAGAGGAGGGGTTTGGGACTTTAGGAATAAGCGCGACAGCCGTGGCATTGGATTCTTTGAGCATATGACCATAGATGAAGAATGATTGAACGGCTTTAACAAAATCAGCCCCCACTGTGTCCCAAGAATGAAGAAAGAAGTTCACGTTGAAGCCGTCCGGACCCGGACTTTTGTTTCTCTGCATGCCTTTAAGAGTAGACAGAATTTCTTCCGGAGTAACAATAGCTGCAAGAGATGGAATCAAAGCGGGGTTGATACGTTTGGTGATCACTTCGGCTAGGACAGGCCGACCAGGATAAGGGGAGAGATTTGTAGTGCCCAAAAGGTTTGTAAAATAGCCAACTGCAGTGGACTTAATCTGCTCCGGGTCAGTAGTCATAACTCCCTGATTATCCTCGATCGCAAGAATCTTATTTGAATTCCACCGACTTTTGGTTTTTGCATGAAAGAATTTGGTGTTTTTATCCCCCAGGGAAAGCCACTGAATTCTGGATTTTTGTTGAAATAATTGCTCTTCAATGGTAATCGCATCCCATAAATCCTTGGTAAGTTTCCTCTGAAGTTCCAAATTGTCCGGAGATATAGGAGCGCTAGACAATTGGATGGTCATTTGAAGAGCATGAAGGGCTTGCCTAGCCATTTTGACAGTAGTAGTAGCAGAGCCCTGTTGCTTATTCAGAGCAATGAGAGCTCGTTTGGTTCGCCTAAGTTTTTCTGCAAGAACAAAGAGGGGGGAGCCAGTGATACGGCAGTCCCAAGCATGGGCAGCCACCACCTCGTAGCCATCCAAAAGAATAAGGTGGTTGAAAAACTGAAAAGGCTTGAAAGAATTGGGGGAATGGAGACCTGTAGACAGAATAAATGGGTTATGATCTGAGAAACCCCTAGCCCCAAACGTAGCCATAGATAGAGGCATTTGAGTGAACCATTCTGCATTCCCAAGAGCTCTGTCCAACTTACGGCAAATTTGAGAATTCCTCCAAGTGAAGTAAGGACCAACTGCTCTAATGTCATCCAAACCTGATTGTTCAAGACAAAGTTTAAATTCGGACATGCCAGCTGACCAAATGTTGTTACCCCCCTGAGATTCGTCAAGACTGCGAATTTCATTAAAATCACCCAAAACACACCATCTCGAGCTGATGGACTTAGCAAGAGTTGTAATATCATGCCATAGTTGCTTACGCTCATACGGAGTGTTAAGACTATAGACGATAGTAACCAAAAAGGTATCAATAGATCCGACCAAAGATAATTCACAATGTATGAGCTGGGAAGATCTGAACAACACATTAACAGTCAAAAAAGAAGGGTTCCAGCCAACCCATATTCTACCATTATCATGATAATCATAATTAAAGGTCCAGTTCCAATTAGCAAAAAGTTTAGAGGAAATAGCCTGGGATTTGTGACATTTTACTCTAGTTTCCACAAGGCCAACAAAAGAAATATGGTTGTCCAATAAGAAGGCATGAACATCAGCCTGTTTTTCGGACTTATTTAAACCTCTAACATTGTAGGAACAGATCTTAGACATAAAAAGGATAGAGATTTAGGTTGGGGAGTTTCTCCCCTGCCATTGATTCTCCTTTTAGCAGAAGGAGAACCAATAACCTCAGATTTTGCTTTTGCTTTTGCTAGCATCTTAAGGTCCTTGCCTTCCTTTTCATCAATTATTTTGAGCTTATCAGTAAGAGGGTTGTGAAGAGGTGGTAGGGAGTTACAATCAGGGGAAATGCAATCAGGATCAGGATCACCCAAGGCTGCAAATTGGTTACCTGAAGCCACAGGAGAAAGAGAGGCAGGATCCAAAGGAGAAGCGGGTGGCTCCAAGAGAGAGGGGTTTTTCCGGGCAACAACAGTCCAGCCCTCTTCAGAGGGCACCGAGGGTTTCATAGCAGCAGCAGAGGAAGAGGGACCAGGGCCAACAACGGCTTTAGAGGAGGATTTTGGTACCCATTGATAATTGGAGTTCGGACACTTAATCAAAGAGTGACCAAAGGTTTTGCAAACCGAACAAGAGGGTGGTTTGTTTTGGAATTCAACAGTGACTTCCACTAAGAGTTCCTCGTGCTCATCTTCATTTAAGATAAAAACAGGAAGGGATCGCGGCATAGGGGCTGCAACATCAATTTCCACACAGATTCGGGCATAAGGAAGAGGGTCCAGTCTTTCCGTTACTTTATCCAAGAAAAGAGGTTTTCCAACCCCACTAGCAATGTAACTGAGGCCTTCGACAGTCCAGTAAGAAAGGGGGATGCCATGAAATTTGACCCAAACAGGGGCTTTAGAGCAAGCCTCTCTAGTAATGTCAATCCCCTCCTTCCATTTCTTCAACAGGATTTGCTTGTTAGAGATATACCAGGGGCCCATAGCAAGGATGTTTTCTCGAGCTTCAGCCGAATTGAATTTGAAGATGTAATAGCCTTTTTCATGCAGGAACACTTTAGTTAATCCCATAGAGCCCCAAAGTTTCTGAACTATAGGCTCAACTACCTTGAAAGGGAGCTTAGAATGAAGAAAATAGCCCACAAGGCTATTGCACCATAGGTCACGCCCCTTTTTGAGCACCTCGAGCGGAGGTCGAATGGAGATAAGGCCATCTGATTCAGTAGGGGGGAAAAAGGATAGAGAGGATTTCCTGGGAGCATCGTTCGCAGCCACCTCACTCCAAGGCGTCTTCAAAATGATTGGACGGATAAGTACTCTATTCAAAACATAACAAGATGTGTTTACAGCTTCGGCCCAAAACTATTTAGGAAGTTTACTCTTTTGTAATAAAGTTCTAGCTGTTTCTTGTAGTGTCCTATTCTTTCTTTCTACAACTCCATTCTGTTGAGGGGTTCTTGGAGCAGAAAATTCATGACTAATACCCTTTTGATCACAAAATATTATAAAGTCTTTTAGAAACTCAGTACCATGATCACTTCTTATCCTTACAAGTTTTAGACTATATTTTGTTTCCAAGTTTTTGATTAATTTCTCAAATTTCTTGAATGCTTCATCTTTAGTTCTCAAAAATAATACCCATGTATATCTAGAGAAATCATCTACTATTACAAAAGCATAAAATTTACCATTTATACTAGGATGTCTTTCTGGTCCAAATAGATCAAGATGGAGTAGTTGTAAATGAGAAGAGGTTGATACCATGTTCTTTGCTGTAAATGAAGTTCTTACTTGTTTCCCGAGTTGACAAGGAACACAAATTCCCATCTTTTCATATTTGATCTTTGGCAATCCTTTGACGAGATTCTTTGAGGATAATTTCTTGATTAAATCCATGTGAACATGTCCCATCCTCTTGTGCCACAAATTAGCCTCATCTTGTATAGATGCTAAACATACTTCTTCATCCTGTTGCTCAAAATTAATAGTATATATATTTCCTTCTCTTTGTGCAACTAGGGTAACATTGTTAGTACCATGAGAAATAGTGCATTTTTCTTTATCAAAACTGACTTGGTGACCATTGTCCATTAATTGACTTGTACTAATAAGATTAAATTCAAGGCCATTAACTAAATGAACATTGTCGATGTTAACCTTACCATTACCAATTTTACCTTTTCCAATAATCTCACAAGTTCGATTATCTCCGAATGTGACCGTTCCGTTTTTCTTCTTGAGTTTTAGTTCAACGAACTTAGATTTATCACCGGTCATATGACGAGAGCATCCACTATCAAGAATCCACTTTTGAGAAGGAACTCTTGCCTTGAAACATACATGTCATGAAAAAATAATTCATCCTTTTGGTACCCACATCTTTTTGGGTCCTTTTACGTTAGTTGCAAGTAAATCATCCTTTTTAACCCAAACCTTCTTAATCTTATTTTTCTTAAAGCAATTTATGTCTAAATGACCTTTAATGCCACAATTCCTACATGTTGTAAAAGGTGAACAATAATTTAATCTAAAACGTGATTTTGACTTTAGCATTTTTATATTACCCTTTTCATGCATAGAATTATAACCAATTCCTTGTCTTTCAAAAGTAGGTCTTTGTTTACCCAAAATGACATTTAAATTTTCTTCACCTTGAACGAATTTAGCAAGAGATAATTTTAGTGAAGCTATTTATTTTTGAAGTTCGTCATTAGGAGATGTTTTAACAGACGATTTATCACTAAATGCATCAATACACAAATCTCTCATTTTTAATTCATTAGTCAATTTTTCAACTTCATTGTTCAAGTAAGTTACTTTGTTGAAAAGAACTTTGTTATAATTCTCAAGAAAACTGTTTTTAGCAATCGAAACTTTTTCTTCTTTACATATAGATTCCTTTTCAATATTTTTCTTTTCATCTATCAAAGATTCTACTTCACCCATTAATGTGTTGACTAAGTCTTTCAAACATGCATTCTTTTCTTTCAATTTCTCATTTTCTTGTTTCAAAGAAATAAGTTCAAAAATAGATACCTCATTAGATTCACCTTCTATTCCCATGAAGCATACTTGAGCTATCTCATCCTTGGCGTCGACCTCAACTTCAAATTCTTCTTCATCACTCCAAGTGACTAGTGCCTTGTTTCTCTTATTATCCTTGAAGCTTGTTTTTCCTTTATTCTTTAGTTGAAAGCAGTCCTTCTTGAAGTGTCCTGGACGTCCACATTCAAAACATGTCTCCTCGGTTTGTTTTCCCTTGCCTTTATTTGAATTGAAGATAGTCTTTCGTTTATTCTTTCTTTGAATAAGTCCTTTGAGTCTCCTGGTCATCAAGGCTATCTCTTCATCCGAATCATCATCAAGCTCTTCTTCATTTCCTGCATTAAGAGCTAAAACCTTTCTTCGAGGAGTTTCGTCCTCATCATCATACCTTTTTAACTGATGTTCATATTCCTCAAGTTCACCAAAAAGGGTTAATGTATCCATAGTAGATATAGTAGAGGAATCTTTAAGAGTAGTGATTTTAGAAGCAAACCTCTTGGGCATAGCCCGAAGTAACTTACGATTAATCTCACTTTGTGGAATAGATTTGTCCAGTAGCTTTAATGAGTTCAGAAGAACGAGGAACCTTGCTTGAGCCATCTTTATGGTTTCATCTTTCTCGAGTTTGAACATTTCATAATCATGCATGAGCATGCTTAGCTTGACTTCTCGAACTTTTGAAGTACCTTCATGACTTACCACTAAAGTATCCCACATCTCTTTGGCTGTGTTGCATGAAGAGACTTTATCTATCTCGGATTGTACCATGCCGCTAAGAAGTGTGTTCATTGCTTTCGAATTATATGACACCATGTAGATTTCGTTTGGATCCATTTCTAGTAGAATCTTTGGTGTCCCATCTTCTCTTCGTGGAATGACTGGTCCGTTCTCCACAACCCACCATTCCCAAGGATCTCTTTGAAGGTAGATCCTCATTCGAAATTTCCAGAAGTTGTAATTTTCTGTTCCATATAGCAAAGGAGGTCTATTTGTTGATTGACCTTCTTGATTGTTGCTCCCGAACTGTGCCATGTCAGAATCTTTCCCTACAAGTCACCTTTAAGACCAAGTAAGTAGAGCCTTGCTTTGATACCAAATTTAATTCAGATATGGCACACTTAGAAGGGGGGGGGTTGAATAAGTGTGAGAGCAAACTATGACCAATTTTAAAACTTTAAATTCAAACTATTGAATACAGCCTACTGAATCAAAGAATGCAGCTTGCTGAATGAATGCAGTCTACCGAATTGAATTTTTGTTTAAGAAAATATCTTGGTGAATTTTTAAGTCAGCTAAAATATTTGATGTAAAAATAATATCTCAAGATAAAGCAAAAGTTTATATTTTAAATATTAAGAAAACTAAATATCTTGAGAAATATTAAAGAAAATCAAGCAATAAAATAACACCAAGATTTTTTACGTGGTTCAGCTATTACCCTCTATAATAATAGCCTAGTCCACGTCCAATACCAACTAGTATTGGAGACTCACTTTTATTCCTTTAAAAATGACCCTTGTTACAAAACAGATTCAATCAAATTGAATTACAATAATTCACTTGAGCACACTTGCTCCTTGTGCACCAATGCACCCCTTAAGCTTCTAAGCTTCCTTGAACCTGTTTGTAAGCAAACCTTAATCCACCTGGATTAAATTCCTTTAGACAACACTTAGTCTAAAAATATAAGATTACAATTTATAGAGGTCTAATGATCAAAGCAAATAAACAATTTAACAATGCAAGGCTCAACTAATGTATGCAATGATCAATTAATAATAGAAAGATATTACCGATTTATAGCCCACGAAATTAACTGAATCAGTAGCTCAAAATTTGCACCAAGATTATAATAACTTTCAGAGTATATAAGTGCAAGATATTAATTCAAGTGTTGTTATTTGTATCACTGAACTCAGCTGCTTTTTATAGCCCAAACATATTTTTCCGTTGCTAAAATGTATACGTTGAAAAATAAGAAAAGCAACGTTCCAATAATTTTCTGTTGAAAAACAAATGTAACAAATAACTGTTTGGATAGATATTGGACTCTCTCAAAGATAATAGAGACCAAGTCAAATAAAACTATATTTGCAGCAATTTTTAAAGATAAAGTCAGATAATAACAGTAACTCAAAAAGTCATTACTTATCATGAAAGAAATGGAACAAATTCCAACTTTAAAAATAATCATGACTTCCTTCTTTCAAGGTATGTGTCAGTTAAAATCCTACCGTCATATGCAACTATCAATTTCCAATATGCAGTAATTTAGACTTCTAATTAAAAACCACTACTGCCATTTATACTTCCTATCTATATAACCAATCCGTAATAATTATAAAGCAAATTATATTCAATTGATCCTCACATGCATTGAATAACATATATAAGATATGCACAAAACATTAACTCATAATTTAAATGCACACATAAAATGTCCTAGAGCCTTGTATCGAAAAATTAAATATTTGCAATGACCTTACATATTTTTCTTAAGACTCAAATCTTCAAAGTCTTTCATATCAACGATCTTTCATCAATTTCCTGAAATTTTACAATAGACAAATTAGTCTATAATATTAAGTCATCATCAAAACAAAAAGGTTAGAATATTACAAAACAACATAGCTCGACGTGCTTGGCCTTGGTTGGGCATCCCCAAGTACTCGTTTTGCGATTTTCTAATTCCTAATTCGCTAAATCGATCCCGTCCCAATTTGGATATATTGTAGATACCATAGGAGAATATATTTAGAAAATATAAGCCACTCATTTTAGACATCATAGGCAGTCCAAAACAGAACTTAAAAATGCCCAATCATAACCATTTTTAACTTTTTCCCAGCTTTACCCTCTCTCACTAAAATAGTCATAACTAATTCGTTTTAAAACATTTTTGAGCGATTCTTGAGCCCACGCGAAGCTAACTTCCGGGGCTACAACTTTCATTCTTTGACCATTTCCAAATTTAAAACACAGAATTCCAGAAAATTCGTGCAACGTGACTGCCCCGAGTTGATTAGACAGTTTTGACGCGACTACTTTGAATGGTCATAACTCTTTGCTCCGAAGTCGGAATTAGTCCTTTCCGGAGTCCATGGAAAGCTTATTCAATGTACTATAATACCCCAAAATCCCAGAATTTTCTGGAAACTCTAGCTAGCCCCGAATTTTCCTTAGGGTCAGCAGTTCACAATTTTTTTTCGGTTTCTAACATATTTTACTAAACCATTCACTATAAATTCGTTTTAACTTCTTTTTGGTTCATTCCAATTAACACAAAACTTGTCTCTTGGGACTTTATTAGCTTTATGTTGCTTAAAATTTAGCCCAAACGCGATTCAGGACGACGAATGTCAAAACAGCCCGCGGTGGCCAAGTTCGGCGTCACCCGACTAACATGTTCTGACATGCTCGTCCATTTTTAATTCTCAATCCCTTACTCGGATTGCAGCGAATTCTTAGTATGTTTGAGTTCTTATGTCATAGTATTTTTTTTCTAAATTTCTACCCACAAAAAGAAACCACGGAAGTCAAGCAAAATAGCTCGCCAAAGTCGCACCAGCAGCAAGCACAGCAGTCACCAGTAGGTGCTGCCTGCTGCTGCTGGCTGCTGCTGGCAGCCTGATCAACTTCCAGCGGTCTATTTTGCGAATTTCTCACGCGTTGCTCATTAATTGAATTGATCCCAAATTTGAATATGTTTGACTCGACATATCAAAGTATTTTTAGAAAATACTAACATTGAATTTCGGGTATTTTAAACTTCCCAAACAGTGTGCTCAAAAAGGCTGTTCACACAAATTTTCAATCTTCGCGTTTAGAGGTTAAAACTCGCCTCGACGCGATCCAACCCTATCGCTTCCTGACTAAGCCTTAATTAGCATAGTAAGACTTGTCTAAGGTATCAGCTTCATTAAATTCCAAGTTTCATCCGATTTTGTTCTTTATGGCCATTTATTTATAATTTATGTCATGTATTAAATTGATTTTTAGTCTTATATATAAATTATAACTAACATATTAATTTATATATATAAATTTACGTGATTTCATTTTTCATGAACTAAACACCAAAATCATCAAAATGTCATAACCAAGCTAGCTAGCTGCTGTAGTGTAGCGCAACCAGCAGCGCGCGCTTGCGCGTAGCTGCGGCTATTGCTGCCTGCGAGCAGCAGCTATGCCCTGCTGCCCCAACAGTAAGGTGCTCATTTAACGATTTTCTAGTTTACAACTCACATAACTAATAGCAACCAAACCTTGGCATGATATAAAGGGCATAGTATAATATTTACAGAAAATATATCTTAGCCAAATTAAATATTATTGACAGGTTTGATAAAGGTTCAAAGTTGCCCTGTTGCAAACATAACTAAATTGCTCTTCTTGTCAAAATAGATTTTAATCTCACTTTTATTTGTTCAATTCACTTAAATCATTACATAAAACGGATGTGAAAAGTTTACAAATTATAAACTTACCAAATTCCTTAATTACATACAACAGCTCCTAAGAAACCTTTTATCAAACATAGCATATGCATTCTATATTTGGACAGAGATCATACATGTTTATATATATATATATAATCCCAGATATTTCCTTCCTTATTACCCCTCACAATGACTACCAAACTTCTTTCTTTCTAATTCAAAGATATCACAATCAAACTACTAGTTTAATCACAGCAGTCCTCATTGTGAATAACATTTAATTTCTAACTTTGAATAAAATAACATAGTACTAACCTCGTTATGATGGTTTGATGAGCTGAATTCCGCTCTTATGGTTCAGTTATACAACCCATTCTTGCTGCCTTACTTACCGAAACTATGCCCCAACCAGGATTACATCTTGGTTCCTTGCGAAGTTCTTTGTTCTAGCCGAAATGGTAAAGTATAAGGTGAAGTTTCTCTGGAAATTTTGAAGTTTCTAGGAGAGTAATAGGAATTAGAGTACAACGGGGATAGAGAGTAGAGGGAGATAGCATGAGATAGTACTGCAGGTTACATAGCCTTCCCTTTTACAATCAACAGTTTGGCTTATTATGACCTCTCTCTCTCTCCTCAATTAACAGCCGCAACCTATCAACCATATCCCTTAGCAATTGGCCCCTAAGATAGCTACCTTATCCTCTTCTCAGCCTACTGACAGCTCCTTGACAGTGGCCCCTAATCAGCCATTCTATAACATAGCATCTAACTAACTGCTAATCAACTAACTGATTCCTCCTTCTTGGAAACGGTTATACTATTTGCTAACTAATAAGACATAGCATAATTCATCCAACATGGCTGCTGGAATGACCAAGGAGTGGGCTGGATTTGAGTTTGGTATTTGGCTTAATACATAATTTAAAAGTAGTAATGACCCATTACACTTGGGGGTAAGCTTGAGAGCATATATAGGAAATTTATTAGGGCCCAAATTGTACAACTTGGACACCCAATACATAATAAGCTTCATTAGTTGATCTACCACATTCACTTAAACTAGCCAATTTAATGGGTCCATGTAATTTAGTTAACCTACTTTGGTACTTATCATTCTCCTTCTTTACTACCACATACTACTTTTGAATGAAATCAATTATATTATAATATAATTATTTCATTAGACACATCGGTAGTTTCATGCCAAGAGTATTTCATAATTAAGCCATGTTGGCTTTCCTTTTCATTTTGATATCGAAATATCATTTTAATAATATATGTTATTCTTCTCTTCCTTTAATAAATTGCCCCTACAATTTCTAAATATATAATACCAATATATTTATTAAGCATAAACATCACATATTGTATAGTTTATACTCACTTATGCAATATAATATCATACCACATATTATCTAATAAGAATTTTATTTATTTAATTCTTATTTTAATATTACCCAAAAATTTGGGTTATCACATTCTTTCCCCCTTATAAGGATTCCGTCCCCAGAATCACAATACCGAATCATTTTTAATTGGTTTAGATCTTATTATTTCTCGTAACCTTATCGTTGAATCATTTCAACGTACCATTTCCTTAGATTTTTCTTAAAGATTTTAAATAACCCTCTATTTTCATTCTAGGCTTTAAACTTTAACCCTTAATTTAATTATTCAAGATCTTCTAAATTTTCGGGTTGTTACAGAATGCATGTGCTGAATTAATCTTTCAATTGTGGAGGGCTGAATTCAAAGGTAGCGTAGGAGAAAAGAATAATAAATATATTATTTTATTAATTTAGTCTCCTTTGGCGTTCTAACATTTTCCTATAAATAAGCGCATAAGTTAGAATTGAAAATCACACCTGAAACTGAAGTTTTCTCTCTCTATATTCTCGAGCGTATTTGTATGAGTATTTAGATACTTGGAGAGTTGCTATTCAGTGCATGTTTCCTTCGGCTTTTCATCCGACATTCCGGTCAGAAGTACTGCTCTTTTGATGTAAGGGATTTTAAGGATTATTATGTTTATCATGTTTCATAATTTTTCCGATCTTCAAAAATTCTGGAAAAATTTGAAATGATAATTTGATGAGTTTCCTTGATTGTGTCCAAAAATGGTGATTTTTGATGTATAAATTAAGAGTTATGAATTTTATGAGAAAAAACTATTTTAAAAGTAAACCCCTATAACTTCTTGTGGTTAACTCCAAAATTGGTAAAAATTTTATTTGGAGTACATCTATATAACATCAGTATATTCTGTAAATTTCAAAAATTTTGGACAAAAGTACAATTTATGATAAATGTCTAAATATTCGGCAGTTTTGGATATGTGAAAAATAGTAAATGAATTTTAAAAATTATGAGAAATATATATGTTCAATATTAGACTATATTATACTGAATCCCAGAAAAGAAATATTTTTGGAACTGATTTGTTATTTTTCATAAAAATAGACTAGTTATGATTAAATAAATTAAATATGTTATGTAAAGTAACAAAAATAAAAAATAGGATTTTATGGCTTGTGAATCCTATATATGGTATATGCAGATTTTTGGTGAGGTTGTTGGTTATTGGTGATGAAATCTTATGAGTTTGACATTTTAGTATGATTAAATGCATTAATTAATAAAGTATAAACAATTAAATAAATTGTTTATAAGTTTAAGAAATGATTAAAATATTGTTGTAATATTAATAATATTAGATTATGAAATTATTAAGTGATTTATAACATTTGGATTAAGGTGTTATAAATATTGATATGGATTTTATTGTGAAACTTTATCTTTTCGTGTTGGAGTTACTATTCATGAGTTACTATTCATGGGGGTATTATTCACGACAAAATTGATTTCTTTTTCTGACCAAATTATCATTGATTTATGAATCTTACTCTTAAAATTAAATCCATGTTTTGATTATATTGTTTTTATTATCATATATAAAATTTTTATAATCCTAGTGAAGAAATTTTTCTTTGACTTGAGTGTAAAGATGGGTAGATTATTGGTATGATCGTGACTATGGGTTCTCTTTGGCCAGTAGTGCAAAGATGAATTGTTGACTGGTATGATCATGACCATTGAATTTAAAATTGAATATTTTTAGCTTAAGTGCAAAGGTGAATTGATCAATATGGTTATAATTATGGTTTATATAAATTCTGAAATGATTATATATTTCTTGAGATAATAATATCTTTGGCCTATAGTGGAAAGATGAATTGTTGATGAAAATCTTTGGTCCGTAGTGCAAAGATGACCTGTTGTTGAATATCTTTGGCGCGTAGTGCAAAGATGACCTATTGTTGAATATCTTTCACTACTAAAAAAATGGTCATTTGTGATGACCAAAATCCATCACAAAAAGTAGGAAAAACATCACGAAAGGTTTACGTGATGGCTTTAAGCATCACAATGGTCGTCTTGTATACGCCCATCATGAAAGGTTTTACGTGATAGTTTTGGCAATCAGGCAAACGCTTAGTGCTTTTGTGATGATTAATACAATCACATTAACACGTAATCTATTGTGATTGTCAAAGTCATTGCACAAAAAAAAGACTTTAGGAATCAAATGTAAGAACACGTATAATTTATTTCACTGTATTAATTGTATCAAATGATACTTGTAGGATTCGAACCCTCTCCCATTTGTAAACTAAATAACGAGTATTACCACTACACCAAAGTCCAGATCATGATTATAATTTTAAAATAAAATATAAAAGAAAACATATTTGAGTTGACTTACTAAATAAAATTACTTCTACATAAGATTTGGTGATTGCAATGGCAGTCAAAAATACTCTATAATGATGGTAAAATTAGTTATCACTAAGAGCCATCATATATTTTATTATTTTTTGATGGCTTGAAAATTCTATCACAAAATACCTTCTTTTTGTAATTGCAAATAAAAGTCGTCACAAAAATCTATCTTTTTAATGATTGTCACGACCGTCATAAAATATTGTTTTGATTATTTCTTACATTAAAATATTAGTGATAGCTTAAATGCAATCACGAAAAGGGTATATCTATAAGTGATGACTTAATGCATCACAAAAAAAATTTATTGTGTAAAAACAATTGGTGTGATTGACATGGCCATCACAATTATAATACATTGATGGCAAGATTAGTCATCACTAAGAGCCATCATATATACTATTATTTTGTGATTGCTTAAAAAGTCCATCACAAATTACTATTTTTTGTGATTATTTTTAAAAACTGTCACAAAATTCCGTCACGTATTCTTGTTTTTCTAGTAGTGTTTAGCCTGTATTTATATACCAGTTGTTTTTGAATTGCATAATAAATGTACCTTGACACTAGTACTACCGGTTTGAGCCATCTAATAAATTGTAAAGTTTATATTATATATATTTAAATTATGACTAATATATATATATATATATATATATATATATATATATATATATATATTACATCATTATCATTAATAATGATGTAATATTATCAATGTTTTATAAATATATTATATATATATATATAGTCACAATGAAAAGAAATATTATTTGATTGCCAATACCATTAGTATTTATACTAATGGTATTGACAATCAATAAAAAACACTATTCATCATTATTATATTATCCGGTCATAATTTATCTTAAATAAAATATGATCATAATAATACAAATGATGGTACTAAAAATTTTCTTTATAGCAGTTATAAATATATTTAGCTATGAGTATAAGACATGATATGACATAGAGTAGGTACCACAGACCAATAACACGTGTTAAATAAAGTAAATTAACATAAAAATTATGATATTAGTTTAAGTCCATGGATAATTTGTTCACCAGTAATTGGCATACACGTGATGGAGAAGTGGTTCCATGTGAATATATAAGGGGTATTATTAGGGTTTACAATTATCAATTAGGGTTCCTAAATATCAGTTAGAGTTTCGATTTCGCAATTAGGATTTTAATTCATTACGATCTTAAATCCCTAATTAGGTTTATTTAATAAGTGATATAAATAAACTGCCTTTATATAAAATTTGTACATGCCAATTACAAAGTCATTATTTTATAATTATTTAATATCAACGTTGATATATTGATGAGATCAACGAAAATTTATGATTATATGTATTGATACACAGTAAAGTTCATAACACACTAGAAGATATAATTAATGTATCACGTTGAACTTAAGTAAATGAATAATTGAAGATATGTTACTGAATGTAAATAGATGACTTATGAATTCAACTTACATACCAAAATAATGATTCGTTCAATTTGGACGAATATCATGTTCCTTTTAAGTCGTTATATTAAGCCATTATTACATAATTATAATGAAAAATACAATCTTTGATAAAATGGCAACAGTAGGACAAACACATCAAGATTACTCGCATGACATATTGAGCTTTCATTATGTTAATATACATATAATGATAATGTTATGATATCTGTAATGCTCATTCTGAAAACATGTATGGGTCCACTATCTATATAATTTGAGAATAATTATAAAATGTTACAAAACCTGTAACCATAATAATAATAATTATTATTATTTAAAAGTATATTGTAATGAAAAGAAGTGCCAATGTAACTAAAATTATAAATATATAATCCTTGAGGTTAGTTAATTAGTATATTGGCGAAAAGTATTTATATGTAAGTTTAAAAAATGAGATTATGATATGTATGTACAAATATATTCATTAATATATTTGTACATACATATTTTATTAACGTTTGGGATGGCAAGTGTGACGCCCCCAAATCCGGGTTATCTTTAACTCGGATTTGGTGCGCACGATACATACATACCCCTTTCATATTAAAAGAAAACTATCTTATATTACATAACTTAAATCCTAGGTTCTATAGACCTTTACATAACTTACGAATTTAATATCATTACACAACATAGTATTAACAATATTTATTACATTTACTACTTAAATAAGCACATGCGCTTAATAAAAGACTATTCAACAACTTTGCTCTTTCCCTTGTCTTTTCCAGATGGACCAGCAACTTCATTCTTAACTGAAAACATTATATTTAACGCAAGGGTGAGCAACAAGCTTGCTCAGCAAGGAAATAAGCAGCTAAATATAATGGAAAAAAATATTATATTAATGAGGATTCAATAATAAGTACTGAACAAGATACTTCTTTAAAAGTGTTGAGTCTGAAAATTTTGACTTTAGCATGCTGCAAGGTCAAATGACCAGTGAACTCTTTACTAGAATTGACAGTAATAATACTACAATCCATGGATATATACAGTTTATAAAAGCTGTTTTATATCCTAGACTCGTACTTTAGGGGATCAGCCTAAGTACCCTATATTGTGCACAACATAACAGTCTAATGACACTTTACATGTCCTTCGGAATCATATGTCCGGTACCATATGCCCCTAAAAAAAGGGTTGTTCGTTCACAGCATTATTTAAGAATCCATACCATAACAACAAAATGACTTGGAAAGCATTAACTGACAACATCATGAATAATATCAATATATCTCAACAATTGTCTAACCGAAGTAATGGTATTAACATACTTTTAATGTAAACTCATTCAAGATAGAAAAGTTGATATCTATTCTTTTGAAGCTGATTGGAATAAAAAGGCTTTTTATCCTTATATTATTCATAAATAAGGACAGACAGTTCAGAAATTAAAGAACCTGTCCACTGCAGAATAATTGCTCAATAAAGAGTAAGAGTTAGAAACTTGCCTTGTTTGTAGACTATTGATAGGATTCATCTTAATATGTTTTCACAAAACCCTACACAGTTATTTATATTATCAAGCATGTTAATCACATAGCTAAGTTATATAGTTTGTAAACTCATATATCACATAATTTCAGTAATCAATGTTGTAGTTAAATTCCAACTCTTTATACATTTTTCAAATATCTCATCCATGCTTTCACAATAGACATTTTTCACTTTGATGGGGTTCAACACACTTACAACAAGTAATGGAGATCACATTACAGTTATTTATTTAGATTAACCAAGTATGTTAGCCATATATCCAAGTCATACATCATGTATTTTCAGTGATCATGGTTAGATTTCCTATATTTAATACATTTTTCAAATATCTCACCCACGTTTTTATTCTCACCATTTTTCTCTTTAATGGTGTCACACCCAACCTATATAATGCTTATATTATTAGGCTTTAACACATGGGTGTTTTTTTTTCTAGCATACAAAAATGTTTTTGTAACTTATTAGAGGTATTACCAATTTACATGCCCAACACACTTGTTTGCTTAGAATTTGCACATGATGGGTAAGCTTCTAAATCACATCACAAAGCCCAAAAACTGCCATACAAGTTCGGTTGCTCTAATTTGCTGCTGCCTAATGGCAGTGGCTCAGGACTGCAGTCCACGGTCTTTCTATGCCAGCAACCAAGCTTGGCTTGGCCTTGTGAGGCTCAGCTAAGCTTGGTGTGGCCCTGCTTGGCCTCACGATCCCTAAGTCAAACCCAAAGTTGATATTTGCAGCTGCTAACTTGGCAATTGCTGCCACAACTGAGCAGTAGATCTGCCATCCTTCTTTAACTCTCTAACCCATTAATATTTTATATGCATGACTGCACTGCCAACTGCTACTGCTATTGTTGTTGAGCAGCCAACTAAAATTTTCTTGCATACTATTTACCATAAGCTATTTGGTCTGCTACAAGTGCTGCAGTCACATGCCATTATGTGACACCAACTATAAAGGCATAAACTTAACTTGCTAACTGCAGCCCAAAGAAAGCTACCTCAGCCCTCAATTTTCTATAACTTGTAAGCTTTGCAACAGAAGATAATCTCTACCCCAACAATAATATAGTCTAAACATAACATCAACTAAAAAAAATCATGCTAATCACTTGTTCTGGACCTTTACAGCTACCTAAAAATAGTGTGCTCAAGGACTTGGCATGATAACTATTTAACATTGGTTTTAGTTAAGATTTGTTTCTCACTTCCAGTTAGTATGCTTATACATTTCAATTTTTTTCCTCTAAACAGCCCACTGGGGACTTTTGACGAACACGTGGCGTGCACAGTTTAAAATTTCTTGTGTCATAGACATTCGCTCATGTAAGAAAGCCAATTTTGTCTTTCTTATTACTCCTCAGCCCAACCTATCTCCTCTACTCAAATTCAATACATAACATTATCACAATGACATAACAGTCAATTAAATGCTGTAGCAGTTTTCATAGCAGCTCAAAAAAAAAAAATAGCACAAAATAGTCTTCATTTCTATACTATCCCTTTTTGGCAAGGTTCAGTGCTAAGTCCTCAAAACAGTCCTCATAATACCATGACAGTTAACAAGGTTACACAGGTAATAAGTCAGCCAGCATAGTAATATAGCATAGCAGTGAATTTTAATATTACAACCGTTAGTAAAGCAACATATAACAGTTCATATAATGTAATAACAGTTAGTATAGCACTAAAGTCCTTCTAGCAACCATTTATGCTCATTCCAGCCCCAACAATAAGTATACTGTCATAGTCCATTAAGTATACCAGTTCTGGACATAATAATATAATTTTACATCATAATTAACCAACCAATTTGGGACTCTCTTTCCAGCCACATGATGTTTTGCCATTTAGCAGATTTAGATTAGTATCTTAGGCATGGTTTATCACACCAAAACAGTAGCAAGCACTATTATGTATCTCTTTCTAACAAAAACATTTTATCTACCATATATATACATGATTTAAAGCATTTAGAGGCAAGGTCTTTAAGTTTTTAATCAAAACAGCCCCTCAATCTCTTAATCACAAGGGTTATAAAATCATGCACTTGATATATATACTATATATTCATGATCTAAAAACTTGTATACAAGGTACTAGTACTTCAAACATAGGCTTCCAAAATAGTTTTGATAAAACTTATCATTGCAGTTCATAGTAGTATAGCACAGCATACTTTTCCAGTTTATTATAATAACAGTTACACACACATATTTCTTTAGTATTAAAGTTTAATACAAAGTTTATAGCTTGCTTTTTAAATTACCTTGAGGTATTCAACCCCTTTAGTTAAGAATATGATACACATATAGCATACTAATTTGTCCCAGCTATTAATTCTTTCTAGTAATGATCAACACAGTCCATATAGAGTATTATAGACATGGTCTAATACCATTATACCAAGACAGCACCAAATATTGAATTTCATGTGCAAGTACTTGCTATATTTTATATTTTCCATAGTTAAACATATGGGTGTAATACCTTAAGATTTTTTTTCTCAAAACAGTCTCTAGTAGGCTTTAGGTTCATTAGAATAGCAACAAAACACTTACACAGTTATGTTTAGACATTAAAATCAAATGGCCATACTTAAGGCTTATGACAGTCATTTATAGTAAAAGAGATTAGCATTACAACCATGGTAGTCAATAATGGTCCTTATTAATAACTATAGCATAACAGTCCACTTATCACCGCAACAGTTCATATGGTAATCACAAATCATGCTAACAGAATTTAACCATTAACCTTAGATATCACTGTGTAAGGCTTTTGATTTCTCATATTTAATTAGCATTTCAATAATTTTATTCCACATTGTGGTTAATACTCTGTCATACTATACTAACAGCTGAAAATCGACAGCTATGTTAATCATTATTCCTCCAATGACCAGAACATTAAGACATAGCAATCTCACTTAGGCCTTCTAAGCATGGTATTTGAATAACAAGTCATAATCATCTTAAAAGAACTAACTTTTAATCACATTGTATCTTTTGGAATTTCAATATAGAATTTTGGCATAGAATTTAGCTTGACTGTACTCATATTTAACACAGTTGATACCAACAGCCCTCTTACAAACATTTTAACAAGCAGTTGGGGTGCAGTCCTTATATATGTATGTATTACATGATTTCTAGCTTACTGACCCCAGCCGTATGGCTTAAACAACAAGAAGCAATTTATAAATCTTAGCAGTCCTACTCACAGCATTTCACATAGCAATTAAAATAGTCATTTATGTTACTTAGCCATTAGCAGTCTAATTGCTAACACTTAAAAGAACATGAACGACTGGAAAAAGGATTATTGGGGGTCTGAATTGGTTTACCTTGTTAATTCGAAGGTGACAAGTAGGTTGAGCTGCTCAATTTCTTCCCCCCCCTTTAGCCGAACTCTGCTAATATCACTCTCAGTTGACTCTCTTTTTCTTTCTTACTATGTTAGCAAATCGGGCAGTCAGTGGAGGAGTAGAACATATAGTTATATAGCCGAACTTAACCTCTTCTACTGTTAATTGCATCACCTCCTAGTTGGCCCCTACACAGTCATTATTCCTAATCTAGCTTGTGCAGTCCCTTCACAGCCACCCTAGCAGCAGACTCTACTCTCTTGCTAAGCCTTACTAATGTTTCTTTGTCTGTTGGTTGTCTGCTAGCTAAACTAATCAAGCTAACTAAGAATTAACTTAGAATCTGCATAAGCTATTAATCAACTGCCTAATGTAACTATCTCAGTTAACTACCTTCCTATTTGGGCTGATACATGAAGCCTAAGGAAGGCTGGCAAGGAGATTGGGCTGAGTTGATTCTTTTAAATTTGTTGGGCTAACAAAATATAATTCACATATTTTAGATAAGTACTAGCCCTTTATACAAAATAATAAAAGGCTTGCAAGCATATGCCTGGGTTGGCCCAATTTATGAACATGGTCTTTTATCTATTATTTTCTCTAACAACAATAGTTAGCACATATTATTGATATGACTATTCCAAGTAATCTTAAATTTTTCAAGATGGTGCACTATTTCTTTATCCTACATAAATCAAGATGCTAAGTAAACTATTAAATAAATAATAGTTTAGTCACAATAAAAAGTAATGAAAAAAAAAATTAAAAAATTATACGAAAACTTTTATCTTATAATAGTTGAATATTACTTAGGATTTTCTGAGTCATTACATTCTCCCCTCCTTATAAGGATTCCGTCCTCGGAATCACAAGTACAAGGTTATTCAAAAAGATGGGGGTAACTTTTCTTCATCTTTTCTTCGAGTTCCCACGTAGCTTCTTCAGCACTGTGGTTCCTCCATATCACCTTCACAGAAGGTATTATTTTGTTTCTTAAAACTTGCTCTTTCCTATCAATGATTTGAATAGGAACTTCTTCATAGGTTAGATCTTTTTCAACCTGAATAGGTTCATATTGGATTACATGCTTGTGATCTGGCTTATAAGGTCGTAGTACCGATGCATGAAATACGTTATGAATGTGCCCTAGTTCCGGAGGTAAAGCTACCTCATAAGCCACTTCACCTATTTGATTCAGTATTTCGAAAGGCCCTATGAATCTTGGACTCAGTTTTCCCTTATTTCCAAATCTGATTTTTCTCTTCCAGGGAGATACTTTTAAAAACACAAACGATCCTATTTCAAAGTCTCTCTTTTGACGGTGCAAGTCTGCATACTTCCTTTGCCTGTCTTGAGCTGCCACCAATCTTGCTCGTATTACTCGGATGATTTATGCAGTTTGTTGAACCATTTCTGGTCCCAGCAATTTACGTTCTCCTACCTCATCCCAATAGAGTGGGGTTCTGCATTTTCTTCCTTACAATGCCTCGTAAGGCGGCATCCCTATACTGGCATGATAACTGTTATTATACGAAAACTCGACCAATGGTAGGTGATCATCCCAATTGCCCTTGAAATCCATGACGCATGCTCTCAGCATATCTTCCAGTGTCTGAATTATTCTTTCGCTTTGGCCGTCAGTTTGAGGATGATACGCTGTACTTAATTTTAACTGTGTCCCCATACGTTCTTGCAGACTTCGCCAGAAATTGGATGTAAACCGTGGATCTCGATCGGATACGATTGATAATGGAACGCCATGTCTTGATACAATCTCTTTAACACATATTCTAGCCAATTGATCTAGATTAAATCTGACCTTAATTGGTAAGAAATGCGCTGACTTTGTCAATCGATCTACGATGACCCATATAGCGTCGAAGCCTTTCTGTGTAGTTGGAAGTCCCACAACAAAATCCATAGTTATGTGTTCCCATTTCCATTCCAGAATTTCTAACGGTTGTAGCAATCCGCTTGGTCTCTGATGCTCAGCTTTCACTCTTTGACAGGTTAGGCACCTACTGACGTATTCTGCCACTTCTCTTTTTAAATTGGGCCACCAAAAGTGTTGTCGAAGGTCTTGGTACATATTTGTGCTTCCCGGGTGAATTGAGAAATTTGAGCTATGTGCTGCTTGTAAGATTTCTTCTTTTAGGTCTAGTACTGCTGGTACCCATACTCTTCCCTCAAATCGCAATAATCCGTCTTGATTGATTTTGAACTTGGTTGTCTCTCCATCCTCTATCTGTTTTTGCAACTTTTTGCATTCCTCATCTTGATCCTGGGCTTCTTTTACTCTGTCCAACAAAACTGGACGCATCTCTACGTTGTACAACTTCTCTTCCGGCTCTCTTGGATATTTCACTTCAATCCTCATTTTCTCCATTTCTTTGATGAGATCCTCTTGATTTGTCAGCGTCTCTAATCTTTCTCGTCCCTTTCGGCTTAGAGCGTCGGCGACTACGTTAGCTTTCCCAGGATGATACAAAATTTCGCAATCGTAGTCTTTGATCAGTTCTAACCATCTTCTCTGCCTCATGTTTAATTCCTTTTGTGTGAAGATATACTTCAGACTTTTATGGTCTGTGTATATCTCACATTTTTCGCCATACAGATAATGTCTCCAAATCTTTAAAGCGAATACTACGGCTGCCAGCTCCAAGTCGTGCGTAGGATACCCTTTCTCGTAATCTTTCAACTGGCGAGACGCATATGCAATGACCTTTCCGTGCTGCATCAAAACGCAACCAAGCCCTTTGTGTGACGCATCGCTGTAAACAACAAAACCACCCGTATCGTCTGGTAAGGAAAGCACTGGTGCTTCACTCAATCTTCTCTTTAATTCTTGGAAACTCTCTTCACATTTTTCTGACCAAACGAACTTTACGGCTTTTCTGGTCAAATTTGTCAAAGGTCCTGACAATTTCGAAAAGTCTTTGATGAATCTACGGTAATAACCTGCTAGACCTAAGAAACTTCAAATTTCAGTCGGCGTCTTCGGTCGTTCCCAGTTAATTACCGCCTCCACTTTTGCCGGATCTACTGATATCCCTTCATGGTCAATTACGTGTCCCAAAAATTGCACTTTTTCCAACCAAAACTCGCATTTTGAAAACTTTGCGTACAACTTTTCTCTTCTCAAAATCTCTAATACCATCTTTAAATGTTCAGCATGCTCCTCTCGAATCTTCGAATATATCAAGATATCGTCAATGAATACCACTACGAATTTATCTAAGTAAGGTTTGAATACCCGGTTCATTAAATCCATGAATGCTGCTGGTGCATTAGTCAGTCCAAACGACATCACTAGGAACTCATAATGGCCGTAACGAGTCCTAAATGCGGTCTTAGGCACGTCCTCATTCCTCACTTTCAATTGGTGATAACCCGTACGCAAATCTATCTTCGAAAAATAATGAGCTCCCTTCAGTTGATCAAAAAGATCATCGATTCTTGGTAAGGGATACTTATTCTTGATGGTGACTTTGTTCAATTCTCTGTAGTCGATACACACTCGTAACGATCCATCTTTCATTTTAACAAATAATGCAGGTGCTCCCCAGGGAGACACACTCGGTTGAATGTACTTTTTGTCTAATAATTCTTGTAATTGAATGATTAGTTCTTTCATCTCTACCGGAGCCATTCGGTAAGGAGCTTTTGAAATTGGATTTGTACCAGGTACTAAGTCTATCACGAATTCGATCTCCCGATCTGGTGGCAACCCTGGCAAATCATTTGGAAATACATCCAAGAATTCTCTCACTATTGGTATTTGTTCTATTTCTGGCTCCATTCTTTGGGTGTCAACGATATGGGCTAAATAACCAACACACCCTTTTCTTAACAACTTCTTGGCCTGCATCATCGTCAGACAACATGACTGTCTCGACGATTTACTACCATAAAACACAATTTTGGATTTACTAGGAGTCTGAAGGTTTATGCATTTCCTTTAGCAATCAATTACCGCCCCGTTGTTGTATAACCAATCCATTCCCAGTATCACGTCAAATTCACCTAATCGAATGGGGATTAGATTTACTGTAAAGTTATGACCCCGTATATCCATATTACAATTTTTATGGACATGAGTTACGGGAATAACTTCCTTATTTGCGACCTCGATGTTTAAAGGACGATCTAATCTTTCAGGAGAGTTAATTCTAACCGTTGAGCAAATTCTTCAGATATAAAAGAACAGGTAGCACCCGAATCAAATAGTATGAAGGCATTAACGTTATTGACGGAAATGATACCTGACACCACCTCCTTTGATGCCACTGCATCCTGTACTGTCATATTGAATGTCCTTGTAATTGGTCGATTGGATGAGGTTGGTCCCCCGATTGTCAGCTTCCCATCGTTATTTCCTTTCTTTGGACAATTTTTGATCTGGTGATCAGCAGCTCCACATGCAAAGCATCCTTGACTCTTCCTCGGGTTGGTGCAGTTAGGAGAGATGTGGCCCTCCTACCCGCATTTGTAACAGACTGTCTTCCCCTTCAGACAGATTCCGAGATGATTTTTCCCACACTTTTTACACGCTTCAATCTTCCTTCTTGGTTCTCCTTGCTTGTTGCTAAATTTGTTGTTTTTGTTGTTCCACTTTCTTTTGTTAAAATTATTTCCGTTGCTGCTTCCTTCTTGAGATCCTCCAGCTATCTTCTTGGTCTTCTTCTCTTGGTGAAATTTAGCCAGTGCATCAGTTCCTCCTTCAGCGATTATGGCTTTTTCCAGTATGCCCGAAAATGTATTTATCTGAAACATCGAAACCTTGCTGAACAATACCGGTTTCAATCCTTGTTCAAATCTCCGAGCCTTTCGTTCTTCAGTGTCAACCTGGTGCGGCGCAAACCTCGATAGTTCATTAAATCTTGCAGCATAATCAGGTACCGTCATACTTCCTTGTTTAAATTCAAGAAATTCAACTTCCATCTTGTTTTTCATGATACGGGGAAAGTAGGCTTCAAAGAATAGTTCTTTAAACCTATCCCACGTTATGACTCCTACTCCAGCTCTACTTTTATTGGCTCCCCACCAGTAGTTTGCTTCTCCTTTCAGCATGAACGTGGCGAAAGCTGTCTTTTGATTCTCAGCAACTCGGACAACTTCGAAGACCTTTTCCATTTCATTTACCCAAGTTTGGGCTTCTATCGGATTGTTGGTTCCCTTGAACTCTGGGGGTCCTACTGCTTTAAAATCTTTAAAGGTGGTCAAACGACCTTCAGGAGGGTTTGGGTTTACGGCCGGTGCAGTATTCCTTCCTTGAAATGCTTGAGTTAATAAGTCGATAAACTGCTGCATAAGATTTTCAGGTCCTTCCGTGTTATTTACGGACTCTTCTTGTGTTGATGGGGTTAGTACCCCAAGTCTTTCTCTTCCTCTTCCTCTCCATCTTGGTGGCATTTTCTGTATAATATAAGTTTTTATATCTTTATCATTTAATCGATATAATAATGCACATTTTATTAAATACCCAGGTCTTTTAATGACAAAAAAAACATTCATATATATATGCCTTTTAAACGTTTTGCCAAACACATTATATGCTGTTGCATACGGCTACACATCTTAATCCCTTCTTGACTATATATAGTCGGGATTTACATTTAAACAGCCCTTTTCTACAAAAGACGGGCTCAAACGTATTATCCCCATAGTATACAAAAGAGGGGTACATCTACCTACTACAGACATAATATTAAAATACTTATAATAAACAGACACATCATAAGAGCTTAGTCCAACTACTAGAGAAGCATGCCCCGCCTTTTGGCGCTGTAAAGATCCTCATCTCCAATGTCTAACACCCTTTTTCGAGTTAACACCAACTCGCTCCCACCTTCATCTATAGGGTGTAGCTGCACCCTTTGCTTCCAGCGTCCGAATGCCGATTCAAACGCATAGTCCATTTTTTCTATCTCGACATCTTTGCCCCTAACTTCCATCTCCAACTCATAAGCTATGCCTGAAACCCTATCTCGTTGTTGTTCAGTCCTCACTAGATCAGCCTTCAGGACTTCCACCTCATGCCTAAGAATAACATTTTCTTGCCTCAGAGCCTCCTTTTGGCAGGCGGAGCCATGGAGTGCATGACCCATCTCTACATTCTTTGATATGGTATATACTACCAATGACTCATACAACTCTACGGAAGCTTGCTGTTCTTCCTTCTCTCCCTCTAATTCTTCAATTTGATTTTCCAGTTCGAGGTTCTTAAGAGTCAATTCCATTAGGGTGTCAGCCTCTTCGATAAAGGGTTCTTCAGAGAAACCCCCAATATGCTCCTCTGGGTCTTCTTGTTTCACCTCTTCCTTGACTCGACTGGATTCAGCTATTTCAGGCATCTACAAAACATAAAAAAAACTTGATAAGTTTCCATACAACATTATCAAGTAAACATGTTTAAACTATTTATTTTCTTTAATGAATTTTCCAGAATTCATCTATTATACTCGAAATGAGTTGACTATTTTTCTTAAGGTCATAATCCTAAGGTGTTTTTCCCCATTCCTAAGGTTTATAACCTAACAGCTCTGATACCAACCTGTGACGCCCCCAAATCCGGGTTATCTTTAACTCGGATTTGGTGCGCACGATACATACATACCCCTTTCATATTAAAAGAAAACTATCTTATATTACATAACTTAAATCCCAGGTTCTATAGACCTTTATATAACTTACGAATTTAATATCATTACACAACATAGTATTAACAATATTTATTACATTTACTACTTAAATAAGCACATGCGCTTAATAAAAGACTATTCAACAACTTTGCTCTTTCCCTTGTCTTTTCCAGATGGACCAGCAACTTCATTCTTAACTGAAAACATTATATTTAACGCAAGGGTGAGCAACAAGCTTGCTCAGCAAGGAAATAAGCAGCTAAATATAATGGAACAGAAATATTATATTAATGAGGATTCAATAATAAGTACTGAACAAGATACTTCTTTAAAAGTGTTGAGTCTGAAAATTTTGACTTTAGCATGCTGCAAGGTCAAATGACCAGTGAACTCTTTACTAGAATTGACAGTAATAATACTACAATTCATGGATATATACAGTTTATAAAAGCTATTTTATATCCTAGACTCGTACTTTAGGGGATCAGCCTAAGTACCCTATATTGAGCACAACATAACAGTCTAATGACACTTTACATGTCCTTCGGAATCATATGTCCGGTACCATATGCCCCTAAAAAAAGGGTTGTTCGTTCACAACATTATTTAAGAATCCATACCATAACAACAAAATGGCTTGGAAAGCATTAACTGACAACTTCATGAATAATATCAATATATCAAAACAATTGTCTAACCGAAGTAATGGTATTGACATACTTTTAATGTAAACTCATTCAAGATAGAAAAGTTGATATCTATTCTTTTGAAGCTGATTGGAATAAAAAGGCTTTTTATCCTTATATTATTCATAAATAAGGACAGACAGTTCAGAAATTAAAGAACCTGTCCACTGCAGAATAATTGCTCAATAAAGAGTAAGAGTTAGAAACTTGCCTTGTTTGTAGACTATTGATAGGATTCAGCTTAATATGTTTTCACAAAACCCTACACAGTTATTTATATTATCAAGCATGTTAATCACATAGCTAAGTTATATAGTTTGTAAACTCACATATCACATAATTTCAGTGATCAATGTTGTAGTTAAATTCCAACTCTTTATACATTTTTCAAATATCTCATCCATGCTTTCACAATAGACATTTTTCACTTTGATGGGGTTCAAAACACTTACAACAAGTAATGGAGATCACATTACAGTTATTTATTTAGATTAACCAAGTATGTTAGCCATATATCCAAGTCATACATCATGTATTTTCAGTGATCATGGTTAGATTTCCTATATTTAATACATTTTTCAAATATCTCACCCACGTTTTTATTCTCACCATTTTTCTCTTTAATGGTGTCACACCCAACCTATATAATGCTTATATTATTAGGCTTTAACACATGGGTGTTTTTTTTTTCTAGCATACAAAAATGTTTTTGTAACTTATAAGAGGTATTACCAATTTACATGCCCAACACACTTGTTTGCTTAGAATTTGCACATGATGGGTAAGCTTCTTAATCACATCACAAAGCCCAAAAACTGCCATAGCAGTTCGGTTGCTCTAATTTGCTGCTGCCTAATGGCAGTGGCTCAGGACTGCAGTCCACGGTCTTTCTATGCCAGCAACCAAGCTTGGCTTGGCCCTGTGAGGCTCAGCTAAGCTTGGTGTGGCCCTGCTTGGCCTCACGATCCCTAAGTCAAACCCAAAGTTTATATTTGCAGCTGCTAACTTGGCAACTGCTACCACAACTGAGCAGTAGATCTGCCATCCTTCTTTAACTCTCTAACCCATTAATATTTTTTATGCATGACTGCACTGCCAACTGCTACTGCTATTGTTGTTGAGCAGCCAACTAAAATTTTCTTGCATACTATTTACCATAAGCTATTTGGTCTGCTACAAGTGCTGCAGTCACATGCCATTATGTGACACCAACTATAAAAGGGCATAAACTTAACTTGCTAACTGCAGCCCAAAGAAAGCTACCTCAGCCCTCAATTTTCTATAATTTGTAAGCTTTGCAACAGAAGATAATCTCTACCCCAACAATAATATAGTCTAAGCATAACATCAACTAAAAAAAATCATGCTAATCACTTGTTCTGGACCTTTACAGCTACCTAAAAATAGTGTGCTCAAGGACTTGGCATGATAACTATTTAACATTGGTTTTAGTTAAGATTTGTTTCTCACTTCCAGTTAGTATGCTTATACATTTCAATTTTTTTCCTCTAAACAGCCCACTGGGGACTTTTGACGAACACGTGGCGTGCACAGTTTAAAATTTCTTGTGTCATAGACATTCGCTCATGTAAGAAAGCCAATTTTGTCTTTCTTATTACTCCTCAGCCCAACCTATCTCCTCTACTCAAATTCAATACATAACATTATCACAATGACATAACAGTCAATTAAATGCTGTAGCAGTTTTCATAGCAGCTCAAAAAAAAATAGCACAAAACAGTCTTCATTTCTATACTATCCCTTTTTGGCAAGGTTCAGTGCTAAGTCCTCAAAACAGTCCTCATAATACCATGACAGTTAACAAGGTTACACAGGTAATACAAGCAGTCAGCCAGCATAGTAATATAGCATAGCAGTGAATTTTAATATTACAACCGTTAGTAAAGCAACATATAACAGTTCATATAATGTAATAACAGTTAGTATAGCACTAAAGTCCTTCTAGCAACCATTTATGCTCATTCCAGCCCCAACAATAAGTATACTATCATAGTCCATTAAGTATACCAGTTCTGGGCATGATAATATAATTTTACATCATAATTAACCAACCAATTTGGGACTCTCTTTCCAGCCACATGATGTTTTGCCATTTAGCAGATTTAGATTAGTATCTTAGGCATGGTTTATCACACCAAAACAGTAGCAAGCACTATTATGTATCTCTTTCTAATAAAAACATTTTATCTACCATATATATACATGATTTAAAGCATTTAGAGGCAAGGTCTTTAAGTTTTTAATCAAAACAGCCCCTCAATCTCTTAATCACAAGGGTTATAAAATCATGCACTTGATATATATACTATATATTCATGATCTAAAAACTTGTATACAAGGTACTAGTACTTCAAACATAGGCTTCCAAAATAGTTTTGATAAAACTTATCATTGCAGTTCATAGTAGTATAGCACAGCATACTTTTCCAGTTTATTATAATAACAGTTACACACACATATTTCTTTAGTATTAAAGTTTAATACAAAGTTTATAGCTTGCTTTTTAAATTACCTTAAGGTATTCAACCCCTTTAGTTAAGAATATGATACACATATAGCATACTAATTTGTCCCAGCTATTAATTTTTTCTAGTAATGATCAACACAGTCCATATAGAGTATTATAGACATGGTCTAATACCATTATACCAAGACAGCACCAAATATTGAATTTCATGTGCAAGTGCTTGCTATATTTTATATTTTCCATAGTTAAACATATGGGTGTAATACCTTAAGAATTTTTTTCTCAAAACAGTCTCTAGTAGGCTTTAGGTTCATTAGAATAGCAACAAAACACTTACACAGTTATGTTTAGACATTAAAATCAAATGGCCATACTTAAGGCTTATGACAGTCATTTATAGTAAAAGAGATTAGCATTACAACCATGGTAGTCAATAACGGTCCTTATTAATAACTATAGCATAACAGTCCACTTATCACCGCAACAGTTCATATGGTAATCACAAATCATGCTAACAGAATTTAACCATTAACCTTAGATATCACTGTGTAAGGCTTTTGATTTCTCATATTTAATTAGCATTTCAATGATTTTGTTCCACATTGTGGTTAATACTCTGTCATACTATACTAACAGCTGGAAATCGACAGCTATGTTAATCATTATTCCTCCAATGACCAGAACATTAAGACATAGCAATCTCACTTAGGCCTTCTAAGCATGGTATTTGAATAACAAGTCATAATCATCTTAAAAGAACTAACTTTTAATCACATTGTATCTTTTGGAATTTCAATATAGAATTTTGGCATAGAATTTAGCTTGACTGTACTCATATTTAACACCGTTGATACCAACAGCCCTCTTACAAACATTTTAATAAGCAGTTGGGGTGCAGTCCTTATATATGTATATATTACATGATTTCTAGCTTACTGACCCCAGCCGTATGGCTTAAACAACAAGAAGCAATTTATAAATCTTAGCAGTCCTACTCATAGCATTTCACATAGCAATTAAAATAGTCATTTATGCTACTTAGTCATTAGCAGTCTAATTGCTAACACTTAAAAGAACATGAACGACTGGAAAAAGGATTATTGGGGGTCTGAATTGGTTTACCTTGTTAATTCGAAGGTGACAAGTAGGTTGAGCTGCTCAATTTCTTCCCCCCCCCCCCCTTTAGCCGAACTCTGCTAATATCACTCTCAGTTGACTCTCTTTTTCTTTCTTACTATGTTAGCAAATCGGGCAGTCAGTGGAGGAGTAGAACATATAGTTATATAGCCGAACTTAACCTCTTCTACTGTTAATTGCATCACCTCCTAGTTGGCCCCTACACAGTCATTATTCCTAATCTAGCTTGTGCAGTCCCTTCACAGCCACCCTAGCAGCAGACTCTACTCTCTTGCTAAGCCTTACTAATGTTTCTTTGTCTGTTGGTTGTCTGCTAGCTAAACTAATCAAGCTAACTAAGAATTAACTTAGAATCTGCATAAGCTATTAATCAACTGCCTAATGTAACTATCTCAGTTAACTACCTTCCTATTTGGGCTGATACATGAAGCCTAAGGAAGGCTGGCAAGGAGATTGGGCTGAGTTGATTCTTTTAAATTTGTTGGGCTAACAAAATATAATTCACATATTTTAGATAAGTACTAGCCCTTTATACAAAATAATAAAAGGCTTGCAAGCATATGCTTGGGTTGGCCCAATTTATGAACATGGTCTTTTATCTATTATTTTCTCTAACAACAATAGTTAGCACATATTATTGATATGACTATTCCAAGTAATCTTAAATTTTTTAAGATGGTGCACTATTTCTTTATCCTACATAAATCAAGATGCTAAGTAAACTATTAAATAAATAATAGTTTAGTCACAATAAAAAGTAATGAAAAAAAAAAAATTATACGAAAAATTTTATCTTATAATAGTTGAATATTACTTAGGATTTTCTGAGTCATTACAACAAGTGATGGGGTGAACATTATATATATATATAAATTTGTACATGCCACTATCTAATTATGGCTTGCTGGATTGGAAATAATAAATATAACTAGTTAATTAGCTATAAGATGAAATAGGTCATTATGTATGTTATTAGGATTACACAAATATATGACAAGAAGAAATTGTAAAAAATGCTTGTGTACATACTATCTTGCTAGTATGCAAGATAGTATCTTAGTAAGATGAAAATGCAATACAATATATAATTAGGGTTAAACCCTTTTAAATCCATATTAACTAGGGTTAACTAACAATTATGTCATCTCAAACGTTATACTTGTAATTAGGTGACCAAACCTAATTAAAATAACGTAATCGATACTCATAACTTATAATAAGTTGAATGTTCATGACCCTATAATATTGATGTTTAATTGTAGGTTTAATAAATAATCAATTAAAATAGCATAGAGCAATTATAGCATTATTACGCTGAAATGATTTATAAGTATTTATCAGGATATTCTACTAATTTATAGCATTATTCATTCTTTTCTTTGGTATCCATAACAATACTTCTGGTATTGTTATGGATCTACACCCCCAGAATACTTTGAAATGTTCACAATATTATTAATTATTGTTTGAAATAATTAATAATATTTGATTTTCTCCTCCGGAGATCACTGGAATTTTGCTCAACTCAAGTATTTTTGGTATGTTTTATTTTTTTGTGTTTGTTTTGCAGTGTGCATAGCTAGAACTCCTAAGGCATGGAAATGGCATGGTGAAGGCATGACAATTGAGATACTGTAAGCTTTCATTCTCTCAAGAATGTTTAGATAAAAATGTTGAGCAGCTAATATGTAGTAAATAATTTATAATTATTTATTGCATGTCTTAACAAATTACATGTTAAGTTTGGTATCACTACTTATAAATTGTTGAAATGTTCAAAACATTATGCTATCGATGTAGTAGGCTGATTCCTACTACAGTAATAATTTTATCAGTAACGATTTGCTAGCATTATATTTATTCTACAATTAAATACGTACTAATATAATGTTCAACGACTGATGATATTATTTGTTGTGGGTAAAATTGATAAATATTGAGTCCAAATGCAATAGCTAACCTTTCACTGTGACTGCAGATCATTCTTCTCTTCTCATATTCCTCCACATCATGGAATACAGGTGTGGTATTTGGCAAATACCCAGCCTCTGTCATCAGTCATTCTTGAATGATACCATTATTATATACTATATTATCCACAATAATATGACATCACATATACAATTGTTTATTAATGTTTTTAGTAATTTGATTTAATTGTAATATGATAAATGATTAAAATTATCATATCATTGTGTCTTTAACCCTACCTCATCAGTGTAAGAATTTTATATTTGGAGGGTCTGCATGGACTAAAGGAAGTTGAATAAGGCGACCCGCAAAAATCACTTTCCTTTGCCCTTTATCTATCAAATGTTGGACAGATTAGCGGGACACGAGTACTACTGCTTATTGGATTAGATATTCAGGTTATAATCAGATCGTCATCGCTCCTAAGGATCAAGAGAAGAAGAATTAATATGCGTGGATTGCATTTGATGAGATATAAAATGGAGGTGGTTCATAGTATGTCTTTAAAGTCTAAGATAATATCATAGTGTTTATATTAACACAACGCATACTATTTTTATTAATTGGTCATGAAATACTTTATGATACAATTAAAACTAGATGATTAAACTCATCTAGAAACTCATTCGTTCATACATTAACAATTTAGGGTACATCATCTTTGGGAATGAACCCTAAATTTGTACCATTGTACGAAAGTAATAAGGTGCTTATTGATGGCTCCTCCTTGTTATGGGAATGAATGTCCTCTATGAGTTCTCCATCATCCGAATCAATACCCAGCACTGTGGATACTGCCGCAGCTGATGAAATCTCTATCCCCATCCACGCAGAATGCTCTGGCGAACAGAACCTTGAAAGATTAAATATTCATCATTTAAATTGATAAAGCCTTAAAATGAAACATTATGAATTAAACCTAAGGATGTCCTCAATGTGGGATTGAGGACATCCTTAGGTTTATTAAATGTCTGTATTATCACTAATCCCTAGTCATAATCATACCAAAAATTATTAGAGGTTTAACTATTGTATTATATAGTGTATTATGATGTATCAACCCAGATCACTTATAGACACCGTAATACACAACTTTCACCAATCATTAACAACATATTTAATAAAAATACTACCAACATATTTAAAATTTTGACGTCATTCTGGGAATGTATTGGTTATTCAATTACGGGGCTATAATTGATTGCCATAAGAAATTTATTAATCTTATGAATCCGCCAAAGGTTGTGTTCTATGACAGCAAGTCGCCTAGATAAGCGAGTAGTCTGACGATGATGCAGGCCAAGAAGCTAGATTATCAGTCGCATGCGTTGAATAACATTAGGGTTATCAGCTTGGTAATAAACTTAAATTTATATCAACGTATAATCATTGTTATTTCACGTAATTAAATGTGCATAATTGTGAGTATATATTTTAATTGATAGCAATATTAGGTTAGAATTTAATGTTATTACTAAGTTTTTATAATTTCATAACTTAGGTTAATGGACTTAATAGTAACACATAGGTTTCACAGTCAAACTAATTCAGTCTCGTGAAATATTACTAAGATGATCCTTAATGGACTTAATAGTAACACATAGTCAGTAATTCCTTCTCATCCGAATATTTAACTATATTCGATTATACTGTGTGCTACTTTCATATTAGAACTTATACTTACAAATAATTAATCACAAATTAGTAGAATATCGTTATCGAATTCTGTTTAAGCAATTAGTAAGATAACTAATGGGTTATCATAAGGTATGCTCTTATGTCCCCAAGTCTAATTATTAGAGGGACAAATAATTAATCACTAGCAATATTGATCAATTATTGCCATGATAAAATTATCTTTATTGAAGATAAAGATTGATTTCAAAATCTAATCTTCGGTTAAATTAATGGGTGTTTGTCCCAATTAAGCTAATGAATTTAAGTGTTTAAATCCATTAGCTTAACGATATTCTACTAATTTCAAGGAGTATAGAAGCAATACTTATCAAAATGAGTGTAGAATTTGAAATCTGAAACGAAATAATATTACTATTTTATAAACAAGACATCATAAGCAGAGAATTAAAGGTGGTATTATTCCATTCTTTAAAAATATTAACACAACTTACCCTATTGGAGTAAGTATAAAAATTATTCTAGATGACAATATTCTTGTTTAAACTCTAATCTATGTTTTGTCGTATTTTACACGACTGTTGTATAATTAAGTTGTATTTGAATTTATGTACAATGTATCTGACGACTCAAGATGGGTGATGTATACCTGTTTTGGAGGCGTCACAATGACTGATTATAAAGATGGAATAAGTTGTCTTGGGACAACCAAATAATTATACGTATAGTGTATAATTTAAATAATTAATAGAGTAAATATTAATTATTCTAAGTTTAAAGGTTGTACATATTATGAGTATGTAATTATTTAAGTAAGCTAAATAATTTAGCATTATGATAAAGTGTGACATAAATCTTATATTAAATAAATATTAAAATAATGTGGAATTGGGGAAAAGCCAAACGTGGCCTAGACCCCTAATATTTTATTATAGAAATAATGAGCTTGAGTTATATGTAACTCCAGTAAATGAGATAGATAAGCCTTGTGTGGCACAGTGATGGGAAATATTAATAATGATATTAATTGACGAAGGAATTATTAAGTAAACAATTAATTAATATTAATTGTTAATTGTTATTGTAGAATATTAATTAATGGTGATTAATTAATATGTGATTATTATTGTTAGAGATATAATAATAATAAACAAGCGCCTATAAATATAATAAGATTTATATTTATTTACTATACGTAATAGATAAATAATTGTTATAGAGATCAACAATTACATTAACCAATGAGGAATGTATTAATTAATATTAGTGTTAATTAATCAATAAGATGAAATAGGTCATGACTATACCGAACCTCAACAAAATCTACCAATAATACCTTTTACCACATCATTCAATGATTACAATTACACCCACCGTTAAAAGTTACAAGTATTTCTCTGCTTATGATCAATATAGTTTATTTCAATTCCAGTTGATGTGGTTCCCAAAACTGCAACTTAAGTTTTCAGATCGTTTTAAAACCGTTTCTCAATATCGTCCTCAAAAGGAAGCTAGTCTGGATTTTTGGATCGAGTTTGCATAAATCACTTCAATAACCTGAAAAAGAAAGAACAAAACAAAAGAATTTTTTTAAGTAAAACTGGACTAATTATACTGATATTACAAAATATTTAAATCTATACTATTCCCCGGCAATGGCACTAAAAACTTGTTAGTCGAAAATCTAGTTACACACAACACGCAAGTATACGTGGTCAACAAGTAATATAGTGATAATTCAAGTATCGTTCCCACAGAGATTAGCAAGAAATTAACCCATTCAATTACCAGTCCTATATTAATTCAAATTTTATTAAACTAACCAATGTAAGAATTATAACTAAAAATATTAAAACTACTAAGAATACCAAACACTCAACAAACTTAAAAAATGAAATTTCAAACAAATATTGGAGAATTAGGCTTACAACTTCACTCTAAGTATCACTCTAATTATTACACATTATTCCAGTTTAATTCACTATCTTTGTTTATTAATCAAGAACACTCAAGTAGAACTAGCCATCTCTTGATGCACTAATGCCAAATTAACTTAAATCAACAAATTAGATAACACCTTAATTAACTAATTCACTATATCTCTATATGAATTACAATCAAAGAAGGTTTAAGTTCAAGTTCTCTATCCGATTACATGTGATGCTAGGCATATCTCTACCCTAACATTAATCAAGATTCTATTCAATCACAGAATTCAAGAACACATGCTGTAATGACTAAGTCTTGACTTGTATTTCCTCTCTCGAATCCATACAAGTCCACATAGAAATGGTGATAAGAAAATTCATAGATTTAAGCTCAAATCAATATAAATAAACTAAAAGATAGATTATTAAACTGAAAATCAATGCTACATAATTATTGTTCCACCCAAAGATCCGTTATAAGCCTAAAAAGTAATTTAGTTCATCATAGACGAATTAAAAATTGAAATAATTAAAGTAAACATCATCCCAATTAAAAATATTAAACTAAAAAAAAGAATAAATCCAGAACCACCCTTCTCTCTAGCCTTAATATGCAATTATCATGAAATCTCCTTCAAAGTCTTCCTCCAACGCTCTTGCTCAAAATTTGTCTTCAATCTTGTTGTTGTTGTTGTTAGTTATATGCCTAAGACACATATTCTTACTTTAATTCCATGAACAATTAAGTTCCTAGCCATTCCAACCGATAGCATTCACGTTTACTGTAGTAGTTCAAATGAAACAAGAGATTGACTTTTCCATTTGTAGAGACTCAAAATTTTGCATTCCTGTTACTAACATTGCAGGAGGGCAGAATCGTCTTTCAGACATAACCTTGAAGGACAAAAAATTCTAGTTCTGGAAATCCCACCGGGGAAGCCTTTTCAATCTCGGAGATAACCCCGAGATATTCACTCCCAAAAATAACACCGAGAATTTTAATCTCAGCCTCAGAGATAACCCTGAGGAGTGCAGTTGCAGTTCCAAAGATAACCCCAGAGATGCTCATCTCAACCCCAATAATCAGCTTCAACCTTCGAGATAACCCCGAGGTACTCAGTCCCAAACCTGGAGATAACCCCGAGAGGTCAAGCACACCTCAGAGACAACCCTGAGGACATCCAGTACTTGCAGCAGCCCCATCTCAGAGATAACCCTGAGCAACGTTTGCTTTATCAGACCAAATCGGAGATAACTCCGGTCAGGGGCAAAAACATCATTTTGCCACCTTGATCCCCCACGCGCGCCGTCTCAACACATTTTTACATATATTCTACCCAGTAGTATCCTACAAGAACCAAATAGCTCTAATCCCGAGTGACTACTACACAAGACAACACATCGAATAAAATTTGAAGACTTGGAGACTAAGGGCATGGTCCCATCTTCCTAACTTTGCACAACCTCTAATCCTATGTCATTGTGTAGCTCTCAACAATAGCACTCCATAAAAGGTCTTATAAACCTCAATCGAAGGCCCATATTAAAGTTCTAAAAGTTCAAACGGACATCACGTTTCATGCGTGCACCTACGGCTCCCGTGATGCCTCCAAATTCGGACCTCCACTTGGTCACTAGAATTTGGTTCATCACGTGCTCAAAGTATTACCATAATAACAAAAATCATACATTCAGAACGGAAAATCTAAATTAAACTAACATATAATGATTTATTATAATTATTCCCCCAAGTCTCACAACCTACAATACTTAATAGATTACATAATTGTATTGAATAAAGACCTATTACATAATCCTACTAAAGTTTAAACACAGTCTGCAAATAGTCTTAACATAATATAATAGTTTTTAAACATAAAGGAACAAGCTAGTCGGTAGCCTTTCCCTTGCCCTTGTCTATTCTAGAGACACCTCCATGTTCCTCCTTAACTGAAAGGTTTTAAATAAGCAAGGATGAACACAAATTGCCCAGCAAGTAATATACCATAAGGGTTTAGGATATAATATCACAAGGTTAGAAATATCGAAGTGTCATTTCTAGGATAGTTCAAAGTGTCAGAATAACATCATGGATAAGGAATATAAACAATTCTTGGAATAAGAACGACAATTCAATATAAATCAACAGATATATATGAATTCAACGACTAACAATGTATCCAACTGGATAAGCAATTTATACTGAGCAGTCACTAAGGACCATTGAACTTCCACTAGAGTTACCAATATTAAACTGATAACCCAAAAATATTAAGTACTATAGATGATCAGTCTACAATACTTTATGTTATGCATAACACCACAATAATATGCATTCATGTGTTGGGGTTTCCAATGACATACATTCCCCTTACCAAAAGGGTTGTCCAACTCAGTTTTCAAGATTTCCGCACCAATCAATTGGTTTGGACAGCTTTTATAAACATGTATATAGTCTACCCGAATCAAATGGCATCGACTCGTTCATAATATTCAAGAACAATACTAAGTTCAACATGAATAATAACTTTCACAAGGGTTTAAACCTATTAGCTCATTTGAATGAGAAAGTAACTTAACGTGTATTCAAAGAGATAAGTTTATGGTATTCGTCGAACAAAGAATACAATTATACTTGCACAATAAGAGTAGGGTTCAAATATTTGTCTTAAGCGTAGTTTATCCACGTTAATAAATCAATACATTCGAATCCTAGTATAGCGTATTATAAGTATAAGATGTTGGAGGAAGATTTATAAATCCTGTCTTAGCTAATTGAACTGATCCTTGAGTATTTTTTGTGTTTTATATTTTGAATCTATTCTATGCTTTTAACATTCTTCCCTCTTGGTTTAGGCACGAGGACTATGTGAGATAGCCACTCAGGGTATGTTGATACCATAATGATGTTGACTTGAAATTTTTTCTCACTTTTTTCTTTGACTTTCAAACTCCACTTAGGTTTTAATCGCCTAAGTTTCTATCTGACTGGCTTAAATCCCTCTTTGATGGGAAGGCGATGAATGACGATGTCAGTGGACAAACTGAACATGTCTTCATGAGACCATGCAAACATTTCCTGGAATTGGGTCAATGGAGTAACCATGTCATTCTTTTGACTTGGAGTAAGGTCCGTACCAATCTGGATTTATTTGGGGTTTTATGAGGTTCCAAGGTTTAAAGAGGTGGTTTGATCAAGATTTGGTTTAGGTTTATCTTCGACCCATTCTTTTATCTCCTGAGGTATCTCGTAGTCCTCATGTTCAATCTCCATCAAGTCAAAGTCAAACTTTACATCAAAGTTGTAGTCCTTGTTGTGATAACCCATGATTTTGAATAATCCGAATTTTTCGAATAATTTTTTTTATTAATATTGATATTGATTATCAATATTAAGGAATTTGTGATACGAGTTTAGAGAATGAGTCAATTTATGAATTGATTGAGAAAATAAGAGTAGAGTTGTGCTTAATAAGAATAGAAACCCTAACCCTAAGTCCGGATAGGGATTCGATAGAAAATACAGTTATTATAACTGTATCGTTGAGTACGTGTTTGCACTGTATAAAATTTTGAACAGTGATTCATCAGGTAGGATATAACATTAGTAAACCCTAATGAGATAATATAAATCCTAATCTTAGGTTTAGAAACCCTAACATAAAGTTGGGAACCCTAAACAAAAGTTGGGAAACCCTAATTTCATTTTCGGGAAACCTAAATCCTAATTAGGAAACCCTAATTGGAATTATCAAACTCTAATGGTGAGAATTAAGGAGAATGATGTTAATTAACTAGAATACCCTTATATTTGTGAGGGAAATTATGAAAATACCCTTTTAGGGGCGAAAAGACCAAAATACCCCTTAACTTAAAACTTAAGTTAAGTGAATTCTAGAATGCATGACTCACCAATGTTAGTTATTGACTTGTGCCTTAAAATCTCAGCATATCCAATCCAAATGGACACCTAGAATTACTTGTTTACATTGCATCTAAGATATAAGTTATTTTGGAGAGAGAAAATTTATAAAACCAAAACCATTTGCCAACTAGCTCTCAACAACTCTTTCTCTCTCTACACATATGAAAATACTAAGTGTTTCAGTCCCTAGATCACCCCTTAGAACACTTAGATCAGCGGAGAAAGATCAAGAATCAAAGATTGGAAACTAGAAGGTAAAACCCTAATTTAATGTGATCTTGTATGCTTAAGATAAATTCTTGCTTATGTGTTTACCTATGTGTTAGAGGATGTTTTATGATGATCTATGGTGATATACCATAGATCTATAGCATCAAAGGCCTTAAAATGAAGTTTTTCAAAAACTGTTCTTAAGTCAAAAAGTGCATTGACAAGCTAATGTCGGTGGCCTTAGATCTTTATGTGTTTATGTTTTGAGTTGTTTTAAGCTTTATATTTGTAGTCTGTCATGAGGACTGTGATCTGGAAGTGGAATCACATCCATTCCATGTCCAAATTGAAAGTTATTTAAGGTCAAAGTTTGTTGACCGACCATGACCGTGCGATTTCTGGGTAACCCAGAAATCCTTAGGCAGCATCTGACAACGTTTTCAAGCTCCTTGATCTGTCAGGTTTTATGTGTTTTGATGTTGTTGTTGTAATCCGGTTATAGCCTGTAAGATGGACTATAGATCCTGTCCTTTAGATTCCCTAAACAACAATTAGATTGGTTGTAATCGATGGTCAAAGTAGCCCATTTGATCACGAAGACACTATTCTGGAATTTCCAGAATGTGTATGAACATGATTTCTGACCATGTATGACCGGGTTGAATCTTACAACTATGCTGTACTTAGACTGATATGCTGATTCATGTGTTCTTTGACATTTATACTACATGCTTGAACCATAAGAATGACCAGTTGATTACTAGAACACCAAATTAATCAAGCTTCAAAGTCATAGATTGCCCAGAACATCCATAAGTAGAGAATTAAAGGTGGTATTATGATTCATCTAATTGCTCGCTGAACTATATATATAAACTATAAAGTATTAATATTAAAATATAAATATAATTTGTACGATCCTCATGAATGGAACCACATCAACATTGGATTACTTAATGTAATCCAATGTTGATTACATTAAGTAATGCCTTAACACAACTTTCTTGTGAACATGGCTCAATTGGTCCAATATTTTATATTTTATATTCATTTAATATAAAATATTACTGAAAATCATAACATAATATTATAATATAATTATAATATATCAAAGTTTTTTTAATACCTTAAAATCATAATTATATGATTTTTAAACACTTAAATCCATTATCCGATAATTAATATTAATATTAAAATATTAATAAATATTATGATTCAATAGTAACTCATGAATAGTACTTCGTATTTGTGCATAGTACCATACGGCACATATATAATTAGGGTTTATAACCCTAATTTTGGGTTATAAACCCTAATCCGTAACTTTTGACCCTAATTGATAAATTAGCGATTTTAATTAGGAAATGCTAATCCTAATTAGTAAAATTTAAATTATGATTAAGAAATTTTTATATAATTAGAAAATTATAATTATAATTTAGAAATATTAATTTTCTATTTTTAAAACCTAAATTGGAAATTTTAAAAAATTAAATTGCAAACCCTAAGGGTTTCAAACCCTAAATCCTAAGGTTTTCCCAAACCCTAAACCCTAAGGGTTTGGCCATTAACTAGAATGCCATTAAATTTAAAAATCAAAAGACCAAAATGCCCTTTGTGTATTATTGGATGTTGCTTGTAGATTTGCCATATATTGGCAAGTCAACCACCCTAGATCAGCCATGTGACTATATCTCAGCCATTCCAGCTGAAATCATCAAGCCACCATACATTGCATTATTACATAAATAGATTAAGAGAGAGAAATTACCTACTTTATTTTTCATTCTCTCCAAGAGCTTCTCTCTCCTCAAATTTCGAAATCTAGAGAGAGAGTGATAAACAAAGTTAGCATCAGTTCATAGCAAACCTATAACAGATCAACAAGGTCAGATTCAAAGAATCAAAGCCTCAAAGTTAAAGAACCCTAAATTTTTAAAATCTTTTGATTTGATGTTAGTTGTTGTAATTGATTGTTTAAAGTTATGTATTAGGGTGTTAATAAGTGATCTAGGTTGTTAGATCAAGGATCCATATCACTTAGATGCACGAATCAAGCATTTTTAGAAATCTGGAAATCTAGAAACAAATGGCCTGACAGTCATATGTCAGAGGCCTTATATCTGTGTGTGTTTGAAGTTTGGTATATATTATGTTGTAGATATGTTCTTTGTTGTTAGCTCTTGGATCTGAGACTTTAATCAAGATCAAATCATATGTTTATTGCAAGTTATGATCGGTCAAAGTAAGTTGACCGAGCACGACTTCTGGAAATCTGGGCAAACCCAGAAAGTCTGACAGTGATATTGCAGGCCTTGATCTTGCTTCTCTGTTATGTTTTATGTCACTTTGTTGTTTTGTAGTTGTATCCTGACATGAGGACTACATGTTAAAACATTTAGGTCATCCAGATCCATAACAGAAACGATATTATAGCCGGTCAAACAAGCGTTGACGATCACGCTGTATGAAGATTCTGGGTAACCCAGAATCTTCAAAGGCAGTTCCTGACAACTAGTTTGACCAGTCCATTTCTCTACGATTCGGTGTTTTTATGATGATCTGAAGTTATTTCGTTATACCCTGTCATCTTTTCTACAAGAATGAACCACTATATTACACAAAACAAGTCCAGGAGGTTAGGATTTAAAGCTGCAAAGTAGGTACCTTGGCTGTTCTTCATTTCTAGGTAACCCAGAAAATGAAAAACAGGCCTGAAAAGCTTTTTGAATGCCCAGATCTTCATGATATGTTCTGTTATGACTAAGATGATGATTACAACTTGTAGTATTATATACCTACTACAAGATCAAGGTTCAAACAGACCCAGAAACAAATTAGACAGAGAATTAAGCACGGTCAAACTATCTACCTGGCTCGCTCACTGACAATAAGTTTCTGGGAAGTTCAAGAACAGCCGAAGAACACTTTCAGCGACGGATTCGTCGCCTAAAGTCTCTATAGCGACAGTTTATTTAGTAAATAAATATTTTATTTAAATAAATCGAATAAAATGGTTTTTAATTATAAAAAATACAAAATAAATTCCAAAAATTATTTTAAAATCCAAAAATTAGTTTTTAATTATTTAGAGTATATTTCATAAATATTTAATATTTTTAGAATATGAATGGTATTTAATTTATTTAAATATAATATTAAATAAATTATTTAAAAATGATTTAAATATATGAAAAATCAAGAAAAATAATATTATGGTATAATAAAATATTTTAAGTTATTTTTACTGACTTTTAATATTTTATGATGAAATTCATTAATTAATTAATATTAATGATAATTAATTTATTTAATAAAAATATTAAATAAATTAAGGAAAAATAGAATAAATGATTTTAAAATCATATAAAAATGAATTAAGTGTTATAAAAGTATTTTAAGTTATAAAATATAACTTTTGATATTTTGTCATGAAAATATTAATAGCAATTATTGTATAATGAATTTAAGTGTTTAAAAATCATATAAATATAATTTTAAGGTATTAAAAATACTTTGTTATATTATAAATATATTATAATATTATGACATTTATTTCATTAATATTTAATAATAAAAAAATATTAATGATAAAAGAATTATGTGGTATTTAATTCGTATAAATACGAGTTTAATGATTGAAAATTCAAGATAAATAGTAATAATTATGTAAAAATTATTATGAGCTTATGAAAATTATTTTGAATGATATTAAAATTATCTAGGATAATTGTTATGTGTTTAGGCAGAGTTTAATTGAACTTAAACTCGAAGAATTGTCCGACTAGACCGTCAGGACGTTAGAACTTTGTCGAACTCAAGTCAGACTAAAATAGTTTGACTTGATACCGATTCTTATTTGTGTTATAGACTGATAGGGTTATGCGTTATGTGTTATGTGTTATGAGTTTAGGTTATTCTGTGCACTACAAAAAAATGGGGCTTCAGTAACAACCAATTTTCGTTGCTAAAGGTGCCAAATTTCGTTGCAAAAGGGTTTTGCCAACGACTTTACAGTTGTTGCGTCTTTCGTTGCGCAATGAGCGTTGCTAATTATTCCGCAACGAACACTTTTTTTCATTGCCAAAAGTACTACATTTTGCAATGAAATTTGGCTTTCGTACAGAGATATCGTTCCTTTAGCAACAAAATGTATTGTTGTAGAATAATTAAAATTTCATTGCTAAAAACCCCATTTCGTTGCAAAAGCATGTTCATTTGCAACGAAATGAACTCTTTTTTTTTCAACGACCATGCATTTTCGTTGCAATTGACACCATTTTGCAACGACATTTTTCGTTGCAGTAAATTATGAAAATTGTTGCCTAAGCTTGCTTTCGTTGCGGAATGTAAACTTTTTAGGAACGATTTTCGTTGCAGATTATATTATTTGGCAACGACATTATGCTGAATCAGCAATGAAAATGTTTGTTGCTGGTTATTTTACAATAGCAACGAAAGCTGTCGATTAGTAACGACATTATATGTTGCCGTTTCTTTATATGTGCAACGAAAGTTGATATGATTTGCAACGATAAAAAATGTTGCCTTTTTATGTTAGTATTAACAACAATATCCTCTCCGTTGTTATTAAGTTAATTTTTTATTACCAAATATTATATTTTTAATACCATTAGCAACGAAAATTTGTTGCTAAATGTATAAAAAATTGTTGCTATATTAAAACTTGTTCAATGCTTTGGTAACGAATTATATTGTTGCCAAATCAAAATTTGACATTCTTTTTGTGTACCTGAATGGCTCAATGTCCCCATAGCAAATAATGACAAAAATACCAAAAACTAAAATATTATTAACTTAATAAAATCATCCACTACATAATTATTCATTATCTTTACAATTAACCATCTAAAGCTACCACAGTTTTGAAAAGTATATATCTACATAAATAGAGAGAGTACACTTCATAATTTCGTCCCTTGTCTTCCGTAAACGTAGCATGAAAATTTGATACCCAGTATTGTAAGACAGGTCGTAGAAGCAGTCTTCCTTCACATATTTAAAAATAATAGCAAAGTCAAGAAAATGAAGCAAATAGGTCACCAGAGGCACTAATACACAAAGATAATAGAGTTGCAAACGTGGTACTAATGTACACTGTATTGCTCATAAGCAAACAACGACGATAGAGTTGCTACGTGGTACTGATGTACACTGTAAATTAGAATACTTGTGTATATAAGCCAACGTAATTGAAAAGAATGAATCAAGAAATCATTATCCCAAAATCAAGTTCTTATTTTCTACATATTACATGGACCATCTACAAAGAGTAAACTCAGTACCAAATAGATAAAACATTATTGTTATTATGCAAGAATTTGTCATTCAAAACAGAAATAAATATCATCTCTTAGATTGAGAATTGACTAAGCTCCCTTTTTTAAAAAAATTACTTAATTTCAATATAATCTGAAGATGCTACCAAATTTTTTTTTTCGAATGAAGTATATCCATATACAGTTATACACAGGCTGAACACCAACAAATACATGCAGAGCATATATCAAAACAAAGAAGGATAGTGTGACAACCCGAGAATTTTGTATATTTTTAAAATTTTTATTAATTGATTTAAGGTTCAAAATTAGAACCTAGACATAAAATAAGTGTATGCGTTTGATATTTTTAAGAATGAATTTTGAGGATTTCAAAATTCTGTGAAGGATTTAGGTGAATTATTCAGGGTTAAGAAAATACGTGAATATGTTTTGTGAATATGTGTACAGTATGTGGTTAAGGGAAAAGGGTTGACCAGATAAACGATATATGTAACAAACCCTAAGTATATATTAAGAACGTAAACTTTCAGTTAGAAAATTCTTATGATTTATATAAAACCCTAATTTGGGATGCTAAGTATAAAACCCTAAGGGTTAAAAGTTATATGAATATTATGAGATGGTTTATACATGTTTATTATACAAACAAATAAAAGAAACTAGAGTAATCCTAATTATATATTAGGAATGAAAAATTTATTCAACTTAAGGGTTATGGGATGAGAGAATTATGGTATGTAGAATATATACTAACTCCAAGAGATTTATTTTATATATCTCAATTAATGAATTTTATAACCTAATTAAGGTAAGATTAATTAGATTAAGAAATTAAGTGTACATGAATGAGGATTTAAATTATTATGGAGTAAATGAAAACCCTAATTAAATAATTAGGGAATGATATTATTAAAAGTACGAAGATATGTTATTTTTTATTACCCAAGAAACTAAATCTAAAAGTCCAATGAGATTAAGTATGGTGGCCCAAATGTTGGTCCAATCAAATTAATTTAGAAGCCCAAGCTTAGCCCAATTGAGGGGGGGGGGGTGCATTTTAGACATTAAGTTTGCTAAATAAAACATAAAAAGAAAGCAAAAATTGGGACAATCTAGGCCACTTGGCCGGACCATTAGAGAGGAAAAGGAGGGGGGGGGGGAGAATGTGATAATAGCTTGCTTTAGTTGGCAAACAACTTCCACCCACTCTACCATGTGTCATTTCTTTATTGCACCAACACATTAATTAAACTTGCAAAAAAACTCTTGGCAAATAAGAAAGAGAGAGAATGAGTGGGAGCAAGGCCACATGGCCGGATGATTTTTGAGGAGAAATAAGAAGCCACATGGGTGGTTTTATTTGTGGAAGAGAAAAGGAGCATGATTGAGGATATTAATTATATATCTATATCTAATAACAAGTTATCTTGTTTCTTTCTCTTTCATCCCTTGCAATTAGCTAACATAAGAACCAACTAGAGAGAGAGAGAGGAGAGGGACTGTTGAAGGAAGAAGAGAGAAGAGGAGGGTGAAGGTTCATCCATGGAAGAAGAAAAAGGAGAGCATGAAAATCAAAGGTATAAATACATTTTGTTATGTAATTTTTGATTATTGTAAATTAAACCTTGAATCTATATTTCTAAACTCAAAAACCATGAATATACTTGTTATTGAGTGTTTCATGTTTAGATATACCCATATTGGGTGTTGTTTTAGTTGGAAATCAAAAATAAAGAAAAGTGATTTTTCTAGTTTATGAGCCCTAAAATTTCTATGTACTTTGGATTTTCACCATTTTAAATCTATAACTTCTTTTTGTGATCCGTCAAAGAGAGGTGCTAGATATGTAAGTTATCTACTAAACCCAAGTGGCAGCACTCAAAAATGTTGAGTACACAAGTTATAGTGACTGTTTTTCCAAAAATAGTTTCGTTAATAAAAATGAAAAAACAGACTGTTTTGGACAGTCAAAGAGTAGGGGCAATTTAGATATTTTTCGAACATTAAAAAATTCTAGAAAAATTTCTGATGATAATATGATAAGTTTTCTAACATCTCCAAGTGGAATCACTGAAAAATGAGTTGTAGATTTCCGTATGGAATATTTTTAACAAAGTACGGAAAAACTTATTTTTCTATTTTTGCTACTGCAAAAGACTTTCCAGGGGCTGTTTCGACAACTTAAATTGTAAGAAAAAATCCGGCCTTTTGGGAAATGAAAACATATGGTATAAAGTACCTCCTGTCCAAAAATGAGCTCATTTTGACTTAAAATGACCAAGTTATGACCATTTCAATTTCTGTGATTTTTCGCCAAAAATTGCTATAACCGGAGTTCTATAACTCCGATGGCCACGAAATTTAAACTGGAGTGTCACGTTAACACCTATAAGATTGTGCCAAGAGATGGGAATTTCTGGATTTGAGCATGATAGGGCTAATTTCTTAAGCTACGTACTAAAAATGATTTTTGAAAAATACTAAAGGAAGTTTGAAAATTATGAAAAAAATACTTTTTGTGTATGATTTATATGTATATATGTTTGGACAAATGATAGAAAAATAATAAATTGATTTGGTGTTTTCGTGAAAAGGATTTGGAATCCAGCTTGCTGGATTGAAAAATCTGATGAATCTAGCTTGCTGAATTGAATATTAGTTTACGTAATTGATAATTTGTTGAATCTAGTTTGCTAGATTGAAATCTAGTCACTGGATGTGATATCCAGTTTGCTGGATTACAGTTTGGTTTACTGGATTGGCCATCTAGATACTGGATATGGAATCCAACTTGCTTGATTCCAAATCTGGGTTGCTGGATTGGTATTTGACTTATATGTTCAAGAAAAACTTATAATATATGAGATTAAAGTATTTTAAAACATATAGATATAATATTAATGATTGAAAAATTATGATTAATGATATTAATTATCTGAAAATTATTACAAGTCTATGAAAATTATTTTGACTGCTAAGAAAATTATCTGTGATAATTGTTAAGTCTTAGGCAAAGTTTGATTGAACTTAAACTCGTGAATTATCCGACTAGACAGTCGGGATATTAGATTTGTGTCGGATTCAACTCAAACTACAATAGTTGATTTAATATAGAGTCTTATGTGTGTTATAGACTGATAGGGTTATGTGTTTAGGTTATTCTGTGTGTGTGTGCATATATATATATATATATATATATATATATATATATATATATATATATATATTATAGTATTATATTGTGATAATATTATTCTAATATTAGAGATCTATATTACTAATATTAGGTCTTCGGATAAGGCGATATAAATTGCGTAGCAGTAATCAACGGTTCAGGCAAGTTTATTTTTACTTAACTCTACTAAGAGTGTTTCATTCGGATAAGCTTATGGTTAATCATTGCCGATTGCCATGTATAATTGTACTATGAACATATTGCATGTATAATTCAGGTATGAAAGGCTGATCACCTTCATTACCGTTTGGTCCAGATATATTTGTTCATGTATAATACTTGTTCAGTCAAAATTTTGTTCCTGCTAGTTCACAATTATATTGTTGAATTATAGCCAGCTAATTATTCAAATCATTTCAATCATGATATATCGTTATATTATTGAACTTAAACTTGTTGGCAATCCTTATGCTCACCCTTGCTATATCATGATAAAACATTGCAGATAAGGCGAATGCGTTTGGATACAGGAAAAGAATAATGCCAAGTTCAGTTTGGGATAAAATGTGCAGCTAATTTGTAATAGTATAGTATGTTAATAATGAATTATTTTAGATAGTTTATGAATGGTGTATCAGTTAAGGTTACTCGACCTTGGGGAAAAGTATGTAAGTTTAATGTATAAAAAATTTATGTTTATATCTTTCGCAAATAGTAATAGTTGTATAGAATGATCGAACCGGATCCGCGGTGATTCGGGACCTCGGATTTGGGAACGTCACAGTTGGTATCAAAGCTGTAAGTTATAAACCTTAGGTAGGAATACCTGAGACTAATAACCGCAGTTATTAGGATAAGATCTAACTCACATAGAGTTAGTTGGTCGGTAAGATTCAAAGACGAATCTCGGCGAGTTATAAGATACATAGTTCCCTAACTCTGATAATAAAGTTGAACAGTAGTGGTGAATAGATAGAGTCTAAAAGACTAAAAGTGCAGTGATAGGAGATCGTAAAATAAAACGATCAAAATATAGAAATGAATCGTAATATATACGATGAGATCACCCCGTGATCTAATAAGGTTATAGTATGGAGGAGGATCAAGTGAATGATTGAAAAGTTGACAACAAGATTGTTGGGTGTCAGTTGTACTGTGAATTGGTACAGATTCAGGAAAGGATTATGAATATGGATTAAATGAAATTCGAAAGGATTGGAAATGAGTATAAATGAGAAAGAGCTTCAAAGATCAAAGGTTACTGGAGTTGCCAAGTTTAGAAAGAAGGTGGACTGATCTAAACCACGTGAAACAGTGAGTCCGACGGCTCACTCTACGATCCACCAAGAACACTCAGAAGTCAGATAAAGAAAGAAGTAGAAGTGTGAGTTCTACAATGTAGAAGTGAGAGTTCTACTACATGAAGAGTGTTCAGAACTGCTGAGAGAAAGAAGAGCATCATGACATCTTGATGTCCATCATGAGAAGACTCTAAGTACAATAGAGAAGAGCCTACAGTCATCTTAGCAAGTCCATTATGAGAAGGCATCAAGTAGCAGAAGGGAGATCACAAAGCCATCTTGGTGTCAAGCATTAGAAAGCGTCTAAGTACCTAATAGAAGAGCCTACAGTCAGCTTGGAAGCCTCTCATGTGTAGTCATCAAGTACAAAGGAGAATGATCTTCAAGGCAGTTCATCAAGGGGTCATCCGAAGTAGTTGAGCAACCTAAGAAGCTGAGCATCATGCAACACTCAGCTGCACTTCAAGGATGATTAAGACAAGCTGCTAAGTATAGAAGATGTTCAGAGCATGAAGACATCTTAGCAGCTCCGCACCGACTCCAACAACAACATACAATTAACTCAACAAAGCCAGGGCCTGAGGGGTCCTAGTCCAAAGGGACTAAACAAAGCCAGGGCCTGAGGGGTCCTTGTCCAAATGGACTAAATGAAGCAGGGCCTGAGGGGTCCTTGTCCGGAGGGACTAAACAAAGTTCCAAGCCTGCTGGGCTTGAAGAGTTCTTAGTGAACTGAAGTTCCAAGGCTGCTGGCCTTGAAGGAATCTTAGTGATTCAGGGTGCTGCCCTTCCTTAGTGGAAATCCTGCTAGTTGAAAGTAGAAGAGTGGATTAGGAGCTTGAGTCTCTGAACCACTTAAAATGCCTTGTGTCTTTTACATTATGTCATTTACATTATGTACTATAACTGCTATAACTGCTATGTATGTTTTAACTGCTTACAACTAAACTTACTCTATGAACAATGTATGTATGATTATGGATATATCAATGAAGGGGATCTTTTACTTATTCCGCTGTGCTTGAAAAGATTCTTATGTTTGTCATATGTTAATTATGAACAAAATAATATAAACCAGAAAAGTCTTTGAAATAAAAAGGATCTATTCAACTCCCCCTTCTAGATATATTGTGCCCTCTGGGAACTAAAAATTGGTATTAGAGCAGGTTCTCATGCTATATTCAAAAGCTAATCGCTTTGAGTCTGATCTAAGGCACTAACATTGTTCTAAACTTAGTTTAGTAGTAAGTAACTTGTTATATGCAGATGAGCTCACATGCTGGAAATATTGTGTATAGGTTAAATGTGTATATACACCTGAGGCTGCTCAGATTGGTTCATGGTTTCTATTGATACATCAGCAAAACCAATCCTAGCCTGCAATCAATCTTGTAGTCCTAAGACCAGACGAGAACACTCAAGAGACGTCAATGACAAAGAGTTAAGCACCCTCCAGTCTGAAAGATGAAGAAGCCATACATGCTAAGAAATGATTATCGAGAGAAGAAAGAAGATCTTCTCAAACTTATGTCTGGCTAACCAACAGTTGGGTGCAAACTCTGTCAGCTAAAGGATGTAAAAGATCTTAATGCTGAGATTCTCTTGGCCTATATCTTCAAGACCACTACTGATTGATTAAAGGTCAGCAAGAGCAATAAGCTGTTAGGAGCAAAAGTAATGCCATGCTCATCAATACCTAAACTCAGTATATCCATGATAAATGGCTGTTTAGTAACTGACAGTAAAAAGCTACGGTTCCTCACTATTATAAATGCATTCATCATAATTGCATCTCCTTGTGAACTATAACAGCATTCTGTCAAGAAGTCATAATCTACCTAAAAAGGTGAAGAGAGAAAATAACCGGGGGAAGGAAACTCAAATAACTATAAACTTTCTCTCCATCTAAGTTTTAGGTTGAAGATGACATCTTGAAGGAAATCTGAAATAGGTCATAAGATCATCACCGACCTAATAAACTTTATGTGAAGTAATCGTTGCTGGTGGGTTAGTATGTATGTACATACCTATATTTTAAGTGTTTGACAACTCACAGAGTATGATCAGCTCTACAAAAGGATCTGGCTGATCTGTAGAAACTAATCACCTCAATGGATCAACTAGATACTCATAAATTGTAGAGTTGATTCCTACTCTGAACACTTAAACACTGTGAACAGAATCCAGTAAATGATGAAACCAACATAGATAAAGAGTGTGTTATTAGATGCCAAATCCCACACACACTCACCATCATGCATCTGAAAATGTATTATCATAAGATAGTTGCATGCATGAATATGTCTGTTAGTGATAAATATGATGATTATCCAAATAAGAGGAACATGGTTTTAGAAAACTAACCTAGTAGGACCTATTTGACTATGGGTACCAAAAATAGAAACATATTTAAACCTGCAGGTACTTGGTCAGTCTGACCACACTAAGGAATGCTGAAGTAGAAGGCTAAGGACTGTTCAGAAATGAGTTTGATAAAGTTCCTATATGACCAAGCCTGTCCTTGAAGACCCTCTGAGCTAATTGGAATGGAGCTCACATGGCTGTAAATCTATATATGGGAGCACGCCATGCAACTTAAGATAAAGAGGATTCTATATGCTCATATCAAGAAAGGCATGCTTTATGAAAATGATCCGTAAGGGAAGCTCACAACAGAAGATCATTGAGCTTAAGACAAAAGGAGTTCATTAAGAAGCAGAACTTCTCAATCTCAGGACTGTCAAAGGAGACTACGTTCGTAGTGCTGTCAAATGATCGTAGAGTGATAAATCCTGAAAATACTCATCTCGACAATACAAGGAAAAACTAAGCGATGATGATGATTCAAGTCAGAAGGAGACATACTGGGAAACCTTCAAATGAACATGAAGGAGAAGGAATCGCATATATCTGAGAAGACATCATCAACAATGGGGGAACAGTGATCTGTTAAGGAATAATAGCACTAATAGACCTTGAAGATATGTACCATCTACATAGTCCCAAAACATTGTGGCTAATGAACCAAATGAAGATCCATAGTTAGTAGGAACGTCTCAAAACGTACTACTGATAACCCTTCAGCCATCCAATCCATAATCATGAAGTGCCTACGATCAAACATATGATCGTAGCTTAAGAGCAAGAGGACACCACGATTTCAGCAATGCAGATATCTAAAGCTGGTAGAAGAACTCCCCACCAGAAAAGGTCTAATGAGATGTTATTGCAAATCATTGCCATGGCACTTCATCCGGAAAGCGCCTCAGGGACAAACCTGACCCTTAGCTCACTCTAAGAGGTTAGCCCTTCCTGAGCTACCTTATCCCAGAAGGAATGCTTTATCTAGTTCATCTCAAAAGAACTAAGTTAGCCAACGATCATAGAATTGAGTTTGAAGAGGACTAAACGATCGTAGTTCAACCTCAGCGATCGTAGAAGACAACTTAACGATCGTAGTCCTACCAAAGGGTACACCAATTCACAAGGAACCGGAAGAATGAGACAACTGCCAAGCCATCCAAGTTGAGGAGATAAGTTCGAATACATCAGTGATTGAGCTATGCTACATCGAAGTAAGGAGGAAAGACAAAGCCATCCACTGTAGCATCTCTCAGAAGTTGATCGTTGAGTCAACAAAGGAAATCGTAGAGTCTATAGTTGCCTCATCATGCTACTCTACGAGTCAAAAGGTCAACGGTCAAAGCCACGTCAAGTAAACGTCCACTCTTCTGATAACTTAAAAGTTGTGGGGAGTTACAGCTCATTACTGGGCAACGTGCAACCAATGGACAATTGACACATCACTGAGTGTGCAGAGTTAGAAGGAACTGCCATAAAGACAATTTCAAATCTGCAGACAGTTACTAAAAGATATTGAACCTTTCTCCCTCCCATTTTTAAAACCCTTGAAAGCTTTTTAAGAGCAAAATCAGTTTACCCTCCAGAGCCTTACCAAATCACAGATAACCATCTCTCATAAACCTCTCTAAATCAAACACCCACAGTCTTTGAACTATTCAAATGGAGAACTGGCAAGTTATCATCGACATTCAGCTCGGAACCAAATCGTTTGAGAAATCTGAGAAGAAATTTAGGGACATACTTGAACTCATGAAGAAAGCTGGTTTTCAGAATGCCTTGAGGCAAGTACTCGTGTGTACATTGACCTAGTTAAAGAGTTCTACTCAAACGTCTCCATAAACTCTGGAACTCTGTCTACCAAGGTTAAAGGTCAGACTCTGAAGCTAAAATCTTCTGACCTAAATAAATGTCTAGGTTTTCCTAACCAAGGGCTGAAGAACCTTGAAGATGTCAACACTGAACAAGCGAAGGAGTTGATGGTGTACCAAAGGAACCCAAGTTTCAAAGACATGAAGAAGAAGGAGTTTCCTGAAGAATATGAGTTCCTAGCTGAAATTGTTGGAAAGTGCATACTATGAAAAAACACTGCACATGATACAGTGATTAACCAACAATTGAAGATAATGTCAGCTATAGTTATGAAGAAACAAATTGACTTTGGAGCTATCTTGTTTGATCAAATCTCCAAATGGGTAGAGAAGGTTGAGAAGAAGAAGACCACTGAAAACCCCCTAACCAAGGTGTTTCATGGAAGGATGCTGAGTATTATACTGAAGAAGAAACTAGGAGGGAAAATCAAGGATGATGAAGGAGAAACATTGAATGTGCATAAAGTGATGTCTCCACAATTATTTGAGAACGGGAAGAAGAACCCCAAGGAGAATAAAAGGCTGACAGCTGGGAGCAGTAGTAGAACCTCTGCAAAGAAGAGAAAGATAGTAGAGGCAGAGAGCTCTGAGTCTGATGATTCTGAAGCAGCAGAAATCACACCAGTAAGGAAGAAATTAAAAGCTGTGAAGAAAGCTGGTGATGTGAAGAAAGCCCAGGCCACACCAAGGAGAGTCTCCTCCCTGAACAAGGACAAAGAAGAAAAGGTCCTAACTGCTGAAACAACAAAGAGAAGAAGCAGCAGGTTTCTTCAAGGGCCAGTCAGTAAGAACACTAAGGTGGAAGGGAAACCAACCTTAGCTTCCCAAATCAGTACATCTGCTGAAGAAAGGGACGTAGAGTCAGCAGAAGAAAAGGAAATAAATGCCAAGGTCCAGTCCCCACAGTCAGAGTCCAACAATGAAATTGAAGCTGATGGGATGGAAGAAAGTGCAGCAATTGCTGACAAAGAAGAATGCTCAAGCCCCATGGCCAATCCTCAGAGCAGTAACTCTGATGATGAAAGAGAAAATCAAGATGACCAAAATGCATCCCCAGATGCAACTGCCCTAACAAGCCCAGAGAATGGGTCAGAAAATGCTATTCAAGAAGAAGAAGAGAATGTCCCCTCCAATCCAGAAATCCCTCATGATGGCTCAGAAAGTGATGAGTCCAAGAAAGAAGAATCTGCTCATGCCAGTGCTGAACCTCAAAGAAGTTTGTGTGCTGAATTAGAGAAGTCTGAGTCTAAAGAAGAAGAAGAGTCTAACTCTCCCATACCTGAACCTCCAAGAAGAAGGAAAAGCTACAGATTGCAAGCCAAGTTTAACTTCAAAAGAAGTAGTGGCCAATCAAATGCCATCATTGAATTAAGTGATGATGAGTCTGTATCCAAGGGAGAAAATGCTAAAGAAGAAACCAGCAATGAAGAAGATGAATCTGAAGAAGATCTGGCTGAAAAAGGTTATGAGAATGAAATGCAGCTAGAGGAATTCCCTACTAAAAATAATCAAGAAAGTTCAGGATCCGAGAGAGAAGAGATTGAATAAGATTCTGGTTCTGCACCTCAGGAAGCAGACGAAAAAGAAGATTATCCAGTTCCCTCTCCTGCAAGATTTAGCAGAAGTATCATAGAGGAAGTGTCAAATGATCTAACAGATGCTTCACCAGAGAGATGGTTCTTCCGGTGAATGCCATAGCTAAAGGCCTTTACTAAAGAAGATGAAAGCTACCTCAACTGGTGTTACAAGATATTTCCAAGCATGGAACCAGTAGCCCAAAACTTCCCAAGGGTGAAAAGCTATGCCACAAAGATGATAACAAACCTGCCTCACTTCAAGGTCTATCGACAAGCTGGAAATCTATATATCCCCTACGATCGTAGAGTGGATTCTAAAGGAAGAAGAGTCATGACCAAGGAGCTGATTGTAGTCTTTTTACTCTACTGCTGATGATGTTCAAACTCAAAACCAGAAGCCTCCTTATGCCCAAGCACTTCTATCAGATATTCCCTCATCCTCAACCTGCACAAGCAATTAGTACTCCACGATTGTTTAGATTATCCAAACCTTTGAAAATCTGTCCAAAGATGACGATCGTAGAGTCCAATCCATTGCTCAACTTGAAGCTGCCAACCAAAAGAATCAAACTACTTTGGAGCAGGAACTACTGAAGAGTTCTGATGATCTAAGCAAGAAAATATCTATGCTCACTGAAGAATCACAGAAGCAGACAACAGCGGGAGATGATTCCTTCCAGCACAAGCTTCAAACTATCTTGACTGATGTATCTCTCAAACTCCAAGAAAGAGATAACATCTATCAGAAGACCATCCAAAATCAAAAGGCTGAAGCTCTACAAGTTCAGAAGGCAAATGAAGAACAAATCCAAGCCCTCTCTAACAAGATTAACGACTTAAAGCAGTCCTTCTCTGTGAAACTTGAGCTAGGCCAGCAGGAACTCATGTTTGAAGTTGTCAGCACCTCCTACCTGATGGAGCAACTTAATTCCAACATGGAGCAGCTCTCTCAAATGATTGATGACAAAAAGAGGGAGAAAAAGAGTCATAGAAAGAAGAGGAGCAAGAGGCACTCGAAGAAGAGCATAGGGAAAAGAGAGAAGAAGTCAAAGAAGAAGACAGTAGCTGCTAAAAGAGTATCATCATTTGAGAGGGAGCAAGAGCAAGAAGAAGAAACAGATGAGTAGCTGATCAACAAGCATTCTGGAAACATACATGAAGCCAAGGAGGTACATCTCTAAACTGTTAGGTATGTTCTGGATCTAGGATGTAGAATGTCTGAATAATATATAAATTGTCATATCAATATAAATGACATTCATAATTATCTGTCTAGAAATATAGCTGCTCACTGTATATAAGTTTCATTCATAATATGCATATGCACTTAGTGTTTTTGTCATAATCAAATAGGGGGAGATTGTTAGGAATAAACATGTGAATGATATTCCTATTTAAGATATGATTTGATTATGATATATATGAATGAATATGCAAGTATGCTTGCATTAAGAAAAGCTGTAAAGTCCTTTGATAGATAATAGAAATATATATACAAGGAATTAGAATGAATTGATCAAATATGTTAGGTTGATCCTACATAAGCAAAACAGCTTTGTAAACTCCTAAAAAAGAAATGATGTACAAGGACTATAAATATAGAAAAATCAAGCTTGTTAGGTTGATCTTATGATGGAATAGATAGGCTAGTCTGATTGTCGAGCACTGCACCAGAAGTTGTAGTCTGCCAGGTGAGTCAAGGTTAACTTAAGAGCTATCAAGGCAGAATAGGAGTATGCAAGATAGTAGATCTTGGAGTTCGAAGACTGTCAGGGGAAATAAAGAAGGATCGTAGTGTATCGAGTAGAGTTTCCTCAGGATCGTAGTGTGCTAAGGAAGTCATGTTCAGAATCGTAGAGACAGCCTACCTACGAGCCGACCAGTCATTTGCCAAAGCTAAGACAGATACGTAGACTACACTTAGAGTCGTAGAGTCTACTGATGCCAAAGCCAAGTCAAGGATCGTAGATCACACTCTGAGTTCGTAGAGTCTGTTGATTACATGCAGATATTATAGTCAAGCAAGATTAGATGAAGACAACAAGGAAGGCAAAAATCGTAGAGTGTCAAGATCTGATCTCGGGATCGTAGTGTCTGCAATAGCCAAAGCTGAATCGTAGAGTGCAGAACTACGACCTCAACAGAAGTGCTCACAATGCTAAGGATTAATCGTAGAGAATATACGGTTCTCAACAAATGAGCACTCCCAGAATATCCAAAGGAACGAAGCCTCTGGTTGGTACTGATGCATTCCACAGTAAGGGAACTAGAGAGCACTCAACGAATGGCATGCAGGCTAACAAAAGATCTCAGCACCAACCCAATCAGCATCAAGAGTTCGTAGAGTCTGTTGATTACATGCAGTGATTGTAGTCAAGCAAGATCAGATGAAGACAACAAGGAAGGCAGAAATCGTAGAGTGTCAAGATCTGATCTCGGGATCGTAGTGTCTGCAATAGCCAAAGCTGAATTGTAGAGTGCAGAACTAAGACCTCAACAGAAGTGCTCACAACGCCAAGGATTAATCGTAGAGAATATACGGTTCTCAACAAATGAGCACTCCCAGAATATCCAAAGGAACGAAGCCTCTGGTTGGTACTGATGCATTCCACAGTAAGGGAACCAGAGAGCACTCAACGAATGGCATGCAGGCTAAAAAAAGATCTCAGCACCAACCCAATCAGCATCAAGATTGAGGTGTAAGGCCATTTGTGAAGAAGTCTTTCACAAGGAGATCCAAAGAAGACTTCAGAAGTTGACTAAGGAAAGTCAGCTTGTGCAGTAGCTATCAAGTGAACAGAAGACAATGATCTTGGAAGCAATCAAGATCGTAGTGCTTGCCAAACAGACAAGGAACTGATGGAAGGTGAACCGAGATACTGGCCAGCTTATGAAGAACAAGGCTAAAGTGATTAAGTGTAGGGTCAGTTCATTGATGATAAATGAGCGGAACATCACAAGGAGAAAGCAAGCTGGACGAGCCACAAAACTAAAGTGTCTTGATATTCAGAAGGGGACCAGAGCAAGGAATTAGGCCATCAGTATCTGAGAACAGTCGAAGCAAATAGAAGTATTGAAGCACTACACAATACAAGGAAGAGGTGTTCTACAGTGAAGATCCAAGCAACACTCTTCAGGATCGTAGTGTTAACTCTGCTAGTCAACGAGCAACACTAAACAAGACACTACGATCAGGTCCTTGATGACGTGCATCAGGATCATAGAGTTCGAATAGATGAAGACTGAAGCATTGGCAACGGTTCAATTTGAAGGGTAATATTCGGACAAGTGCTTATTGAGAGCATTGATGCAAAAGGACAACCTCTGATCAAGAAATCAGAAGAAATAAAGTCTTCAACCTGCCGAAGACAGTAAAGTGATATATCTGATAGGGTAGGTGAAACAGTAGACTGCAGCATCAAAAAAGTATGACAAGTCACATCAAGCAGTCTACCTCAAGCAACTCAAGATCTGTGAAGATATTTGAATAGCCTTCAATAGTTACTTTCCAACGGAAGGATTGCGAAGTAGTATAAATGAGAAAGAGCTTCAAAGATCAAAGGTTGCTGGAGTTCCAAGTTTAGAGAGAAGGTGGACTGATCTAAACCATGTGAAATAGTGAGTCCGAAGGCTCACTCTACGATCCACCAAGAACACTCAGAAGTCAGATAAAGAAAGAAGTAGAAGTGTGAGTTCTATTGTGTAGAAGTGAGAGTTCTACTACTTGAAGAGTGTTCAGAACTACCGAGAGAAAGAAGAGCATCATGACATCTTAATGTCCATCATGAGAAGACACTAAGTACAATAGAGAAGAGCCTACAGTCATCTTAGCAAGTCCATCATGAGAAGGTATCAAGTAGAAGAAGGGAAATCATAAAAGCAATCTTGGTGTCAAGCATGAGAAAGCTTCTAAGTACCTAATAGAAGAGCCTACAGTCAGCTTGGAAGCCTCTCATATGCAGTCATCAAGTACCAAGGAGAATGATCTTCAAGGTAGTTCATCAAGGGTCATCCGGAGTAGTTAAACAACCTAAGAAGCTGAGAATCATGCAACACTCAGCTGCACTTCAAGGATGATCAAGCCAAGCTGCTAAGTATAGAAGTTGTTCAGAGCATGAAGACATCTTAGCAGCTTAGCACCGACTCCAACAACAACAAACAAACAACTCAACAAAGCCAAGGACTGAGGGGTCCTTTTCCAAAGGGACTAAACAAAGCCAGGGCCTGAGGGGTTCTTGTCCAGAGGGACTAAATGAAGCAGGGCCTGAGGGGTCCTTGTCCAAAGGGACTAAATGAAGCAAGGCCTGAGCGGTCCTTGTCCGGAGGGACTAAACGAAGTTCCAAGCCTGCTGGGCTTGAAGAGTTCTTAGTGAACTGAAGTTCCAAGGCTATTGGCCTTGAAGGAATCTTAGTGATTCAGGGTGCTGCCCTTCCTTAGTGGAAATCCTGCTAGTTGACAGCAGAAGAGTGGATTAGGTGCTTGAGTCTCTGAACCACATAAAACCCCTTGTGTCTTTTACATTATGTCATTTACATTATGTACTATAACTGTTATAACTGCTATGTATATTTTAACTGCTTACAACTAAACTTACTCTACGAATAATGTATGTATGATTATGGATATATCAATGAAGGGGATCTTTTACTTATTCTGATGTGCTTGAAAAGATTCTTATGTTTGTCATATGTTAATTATGAACAAAATAATATAAACCAGAAAAGTCTTTGAAATAAAAAGGATCTATTCAACCCCCCTTCTAGATATATTGTACCCTCTAGGAACTAACAAGCTGGTACAACGGTGGTGGTGTGGACAAGATTCAAGGAGTTGTTCTTTGAGAACTACTTCTCGCCGAGCATGAAATCCAGGATGGAAGTTAAATTTTTAGAACTTAAGCAGGAGAACATGTCGGTATCAGGATACGCTGCCAAATTCAATGAGTTGGCTAGATTTGCACCTTATCAGGTGGACACAGAGGCGAGAAAGGCGAGAAGATTCGAGAATGGGCTGAAGCCAGGGATATTCACCAAGGTAGCGGTATTGCAGATCAACACGTTCGCGGCTTTACTGGAGAAAGCATTAATTGCTAAAGGAGGGAGCGAAGCTGCGTCTCGATTTCACTAGGATAAGAAGAAGAAGAAAACAAATTATGGTGGAAGCAGTGGTGGTAGTAATCCGAATAAGAGGAAATGGAGCGAGAATACCTAGTCGGGTGATAAGACGAGAGATATTAAAAAAAGAGCTGAGCCATGTGCAAGTTGAGGTAAAAAGCATTCGGGAATATGTTTGAAGGGGAAAGGAGTGTGTTTTAACTGTGGACAAGAGGAACACATCTCTCCAAATTGTCCAAGTCCAAAGAAGATATCATGTTGTTTTTTATGTGGATTGCTACAACATCAAATTTGTAACTGTCTAAAGAAGAATGCAAAAAAAGGAAACAACAATAAAGGAAACAGCAGTGGAACACTGGCGATCAAATGACCTGCTCAGCCGGGAAGACCGACAGCTCATACATTTAACATGACGGCGCAAGATGCAGTAGCTGTTTAGGAGGTGGCAACAGGTAACAATTTTGCTTAATACTTAACTTACGCGAGTAATATTGAGTTAGATAATTTATGTGGACCGTTTTCTTTTATAGATTCAAGTCACATGTTAGAATTGGAGACACAAATGAATATTGTATTGATAATACAACTTTAAAAGATTGTAGAGAATAAGAAAGCGGTGATTTCGAGGACGGAATCCTTTTAAGGAGGGGTGAATGTGATAACCCGGAATTTTGAATAATCCAAAATTTTTGAATAATTTTTTTTATTTAATATTAATATTGATTATTAATTTTGTGACAAGTTTCTATGATACGTGTCTCAAGAAGGTCAATTTGTGTATTGACTTATAAAATTAAGAGTAGAGTTGTGCTTAACGAAGAATAGAAACCCTAACCCTAAGTCCGGATAGGGAGTCGATAGAAAATATAATTAAAATAATTATTTTGATAAGTATGTGTTTGTACTGTATAGAGATTTTGATCAATGATTGATCGGATACAGTTTAAAATTTATAAACCCTAATAAGAGATTAGAAAACCTAATCTCAGGATTAGAAATCCTAACATACAGTTAGAAACCCCAATAGAAAGTCGGGAAACTCTAATTTTAAATTTGGGAATCCTAAACCCTAAATTAGGAAACTCTAATGTGACGCCCCCCAAAATAGGTATACAACACCCATTCTGAGTTGCCAAAAACATGGGACAGAAACAACTACAACTTCATTAATACAATTGTCGTGCAAAATACGGCAACACATAAACTGTGAGTTTAAATGCAAATATTATCTTCTAGACAATATCCACACTCAAATAAATCCTCATTACAATTATTGATACATTATTTTACATAATAGTGAGGACTACTAGAACCACTTATAGAAATCATTCCAAACCCCGACTAGTACTCGCTACATTTTTGCCTCCTGAGAAGAAAAATGGGACAAAAAGGAAAAGGGTGATCTCAACTAGCCCAGTAAAGAACATTATGACAAAGATAATGTACAACAAAACATTCTTTGTCTTCAACAAGGAAAAATCTGATAGAATACAATAGACAACAAGTTTTAGATCAACAACTGCAGCGAAAATAACAATTCATTAGAAGAGTTAAGTAGAGAATGAAATCTACTATCATCAGTGAATTTAAAAGTCCATCCTCGATATTTTATCCCTGTAACATCAATCAATATACATCTTGAATCAAATAGTCATCTTTGCACTACAGGCCAAAGATATTCATCAGTTGGTCATGTTCATCTCAACACCTGTTCATCTTTGCACTACGGGCCAAAGATATTCATCAGTTAGCCATGTTCATCTAAACACATGTTCATCTTTGCACTACGGGCCAAAGATATTCATTATAAAATCATTCATCTTTGCACTACAGGCCAAAGATATTTAGTACTATCATTATTTAGGACTAAGGATGATGAACAATATTTTAAAGAAAACGAATTCAGTGAAATAAAAGAACAAATATTAAGGATTCGTACGTTACACATTCCAAGTTCAAAAATATTTCATAAATATTTAGAGTGAAGTAAAATTCAAGAATGAAGACCAAAACATAGATCCAATCAAAGATAGGAATCATAATAGACAATCTTGGACATAGAAAAGAAAATTTAATTTTTCTGTGAATAGTGTCGTATTCGTGAATAGTGTCATATACGTGAATAGTAACTTCGACACCAAAAGATAGAAATTTCACAAAAAACATCATCATGCTTCGTGAATAGTACTCGTGAATAGTAACCCCGACATGAAAAGTTCCAAATTTGATAAAAATTTCCAACCAATATTTCGGCATAATGATATTGAAGAAATATTATCATTTTCCAATAAAATAACATCCCTTACCTCATAAAGAATAGTACTTCTGACTGAAATACTGGATATAGTGCTGAAAGAACTTGCACCGTATAGCAATACTCAAAGTACTAAAATACTCACAAAAATACGCTCGATATATAGAGAGAGAAAGAGAGAGAAAACTTGTGTTTCTGGGGTGATTTTCAATTCTAACCTAAGCACCCTATTTATAGCAAATTGCTTAGAACACCAAAGCAGAAAATTTAATATAATAATAATATATTATATATAAATTCCTACGCACACATTCTAAGATCTGAACTCAGCCACCTTGCACATGTTAATGATGCCCACCAAGTATAAAAAATGTTTTTATTAATAAAAATAAATAAAACTTTCAAAAATTAATTATTTCGGAACTTCAGAACTTCAATAATTCATAATAAATAGCCCTTTTATCAGAAAATTTGAATCTCGCTACTTTTTATAGGAAATTCAATTCTCTACAACTTTACAGAAGAAAGTTTTTCCAAATACCAAACAAAAATTGACCGAAATCCACATACGCACAATTTTACATGCTATAATCAAATTTCAGTCAAGAAATAGGGTCCACCGACACACAAAACATGTGTTAATCATTAAATGCAACAAAAATATTCTTCCTCCTCATATACTCATATATCACACATTCATTATAAAAATATCATCATTATTATATTATAATAATATAATAAAATATTATTTTATCAGAAAAGATAAAATATCGATTTTCAACAATTGTCACTTTAAAAATTTTTCTCCATCTATATCCACATAAAATGAATATTTTTCTTATCATATAAATCAATAATTAATTATTCACAAATAATATTACAGAATCACAATATTGACAACCAGGCAGTTCCCAAGAAAGAGGTGGCTTTCCAATAAGAATTTCTCTTTACTGGCGCGCAATTAGGTGACCAAACCTCTCCTTAGACAGATCTTTCTAGACATTGCCAATAATATTTTCTAATAATATTATTCAGATAATATGAATTATTGCTTCGATAAAAGAAAATATTGTGTAGTGACAATTATTAAAACAACAGTAATATAAAATATCAACTTAGCAATTATTGAATCAATAAAATACTGAACAGTAATTACTTTAATAATTATTGAGTAGTGTCTTCTTACGTAAGAATCAATAATTGGTGCAATATCGTGTGCTACTGTGAAACAACGTGTATTACTGTGTTTTAACCATCAGGTATTCCAACAGTATTAACGGTAACAACTACGCCGTTATTTATAAACAACTTATACTTGTTGTTTTCTTCATCCAATCGCTTTCCGTTATGGGGCCCACACAAGGCTGCGCCGTCGTACGAATATTCCCCGACAGAAAGAATATTCCACGACTAAACGAATATTCCCCGACAATAATGAATATTTTATAACCACCTGTTTATTTTAAAATATTTGCGTATTTTACCCATAACTAACCACATTAATCAAATCAACCCTTACTATTTCAAAATGATAAGTAAAGGAAATTAAATCTTCATTTATAAAAAGTTGGCGCCTTACAACCTTCCCTCCTTATGAAATTTCATCCTCGAAATTGACATGCGTAGGACATGCTCCATCCCATCCAAGATCTATACTGGTACCTCCTCGTACGTTAAATCTTCTACTATCTCGTCTGGTTCTAACTCAATAATGTGGTTCGGGTCATCCACATATTTACGTAACATCGATACGCGAAAAATGTTATGAACACGCGTCATACTTGGCGATAAAATGTGTCTATAGGCCACAGTTCCTATTCGATCGAGGATTTCAAATGGACTAATAAATCGAAGGTTTGAGCTTTCCTCACATCACCGATTCTCGCTCTTGGAATAACGACTTCTTCAATCTTCTTCTTCATATTCATCAACTCCAAGTCTGTAGCTTGAGCATCTTTAAATTTATCGATTAAAGTCGATTTTAATTGTATATTCGTTATCTTCACGCAGGTTCTTGGAATCTTTAACTCTATCTCCATCTTCTGTAAGTCATACGAAATGGGTCTTTGTGTTAACAATATTGCACTCGTAAACACATACGATCTTTTACTCAACGCGTCAGCTACCATGTTTGTTTTTTTTTAGGATGGTATTGAATGGTATGGTCGTAATCTTTCAACAGCTCGAGCCAACGTCATTGACGCATTTGAGTTCTTGGAAGCTATTTTTATATTTCTCGCTCCATTCGATTTTTGTATCTCTATGAGTCAGCTGAGTTAATGGAGTAGAGATTCGAGAAAATCTTTCCACGAATCTCCGATAATAACCAACTAAGCCTAAAAAACTACGTATTTCGATTACTGACTTAGGTTGCTCTCAACTATGACTCATATCCCAATCTTGGATAGCACGTCACAATGGTACCTATCAGTTTATTATCACACAAATATGGCGTCCCCTACAGAAAGTTTGGCTTCGGTGCATTCCACAAAGGAAGTCACCAGATAAAGGCTCGGGTACAAACTTCTACAGTTGGATTTTTAACTCCTGAAGTTCAATAGGAGCCACGAGATTTTAGAAATGGGTTTTGTACCGTGTTCAAAGTCGATACAAAATTCAATATCACACTTTGGGAGTAAGCCAAGAAATTCTTCAGGAAATACATCAGGAAATTTACTAACAATAGAAATATCATTCAAATCTGACATATTTTTGTTCAAGTCCACAACATGGGCTAAGAAAACTTAACATCCATTTTTCAATAAACGAATGACTTTATAGCTTGATTTGAAAGTGTTCGACTTTAATGGTTTGGTTGCTTGAATTCGAATAACAGGTTGCTTAGGAATATGAAAACTAACAACCTTACGAAAGCAATCAATTTTGGCATGATGAGTAGTTAATCAATCAATCCCTAAAATCACATCAAAAGCAAGTATCTTTAAAGAAATAAAGTCAACAGGTAATGTGATGGTCCCAACTTGGATCAAACAAGATTTATAAACAGTGGATGTAACGAAAGTTTCTCATAACAGAGTTTCAACAGATAACTCAAAGTCTAATTTTCTCCGAAGTTAAGTTTAAACGTTGAGTATAAGCAGGAGAGATAAATGAATGGGTAGAACCGGTATCTAATAAGGTGTAAACTTCGTAAGAATTTATAATTAACTAACCCGTGCTAATTTTGTTCGAGTTCCTCGCATTCTGACCAGTCACGAAAAACGCTCTTCCAGGAACCGTTGACTTTGACTTTTCTAGGACAGCCTTTTGAGTCACCATCCCTGCTGGATTGGGTTTCGCTACCGTACAATCTCGAGCTATATGACATTCTTTTCCACAATTATAACATACCTTGGAAGGCTGTGAACAGTTTGGACTTATGTGTCCCTCTTCTCCACATCTGTAGCATCTAACTGACGGTCTTTCTCCTCCTTTAAAATTCGTTGCTGGTGTTGGTGCCGACGTCTTCCCGTCATTGTTAAATCTTCTCTTCTTAAAATTTCCACTTGAGTTATTTCTTCTATTATCTTGCCCATGATTACCACTGAAGTGGTTACCATTTCTGGCATGATAATTTCCTCCACGATGGTTATCATTGTTCCGATGACCGTCGCCAATGGTACGATTATCATCGAGTTGTTGGTCATTATTCTTTAGTTGAGCCAACTCATTATCGCGCTCAAATAACTGAGCCTTATTCACAACATCTGAATATAAACAAAGTTTGTGAGAAATGAGGTATTGATGTATTTTGGGTTTAAAACCTCGCAGAAATATTCGCGTCATTCTCTCCACATTATCAACCAAATGGGATGCAAATCGGGACAAATCGGCAAACTTAGCTTCGTACTGCGACACGTTCATATTGTTTTGCTCCAACTTGATGAACTCTACCTCCTTCATGTGACAAATACTTTTGGGAAAGTACTTGTCGTTGAACAATTCTTGGAACTTCTCCCAAGACATCTTCAGTGCGGTAGGCTGAGTACGCTTTACGAATTCCCACCAATAATCTTCCTCTCCTCTTAACATGAAAGTGGCGAAAGGAACCTTTTGCTCCTCTGAGCATCCTAAGACATCAAATATCTTAGTGATCTGCTTTATCCACGTCTCTGCCGTAAGTGGTTCTGGCCTTCCCAAAAAATTTGGCGGTCCTAACTCCTTGAACTGCTTAGCGGTGACCATCCGTGAGTTGCCAGTGTTTCCACCTACATTTTGAACAATAGTCTTTCTCATTTGGTTTTGCATGAATTCTAGAAAGCTGCTAAACATACCATCGTTCGTCATCTGCTCAGTGGTGCTGTTCACAGGAGGAACATTGCAAGCTTGTTGCACGTTCTCCTCATTGGTGAGCAAAGGTGTCTCCTCGGTCTCATTTACTCCACTGTTAACATTCTCAGTCGACATTCTCAAATACTTCCATAAAACAAGGGTTAATTAAACAAATTAACAAATCACTTAATACCCCTATATTATGACCGACCAACAAATAAGCTTAGGTAGGACACACTAGCGAAGGATTTACTCATCTCTCCCCTCCTAGTTCTATTCCCTGATCTCCACCAGAGATCATATCCCTAAGCTCTGATACCAACTGTGACGCCCCCCAAAATAGGTATACAACACCCATTCTGAGTCGCCAAAAATATGGGACAGAAACAACTACAACTTCATTAATACAATTGTAGTGCAAAATACGGTAACATATAAACTGTGAGTTTAAATACAAATATTGTCTTGTAGACAATATTCACACTCAAATAAGTCCTCATTACAATTATTGATACATTATTTTACAGAACTACTAGAACCACTTCTAGAACCATCATTCCACACCCCGACTAGTACTCGTTACATTCTCACCTACTAAGAAGAAAAATGGGACAAAAAGGAAAAGGGTGAGCTCAACTAGCCCAGTAAAGAACATTATGACTAAGATAATGTATAACAAATTATCCTTAGTCTTCAACAGGGAAAAATCTGATAGAATACAATAGACAATAAGTTTTAGATCAACAACTGCAACGGAAACAACAATTTATTAGAAGAGTTAAGTAGAGAATGAAATCTACTATCATCTATGAATTTAAAAGTCCATCCTCGATATTTTATCCCTATAACATCAATTAATATACATCTTGAATCAAATAGTCATCTTTGCACTACAGGCCAAAGATATTCATCAGTTGGTCATGTTCATCTCAACACCTGTTCATCTTTGCACTACGGGCCAAAGATATTCATCAGTTGGTCATGTTCATCTAAACACCTGTTCATCTTTGCACTACGGGCCAAAGATATTCATTATAAAATCATTCATCTTTGCACTACAAGCCAAAGATATTCAGTAATATCATCATTTAGGACTGAGAATGATGAAAAATATTTTTAAAGAAAACAAATCCAGTGAAACAAAAGAACAAATATTAAGGATTCGTACTTTACACAATCCAAGTTCAAAAATACTTCATAAATAATCAGAGTGAAGTAAAATTCAAGAATGAAGACCGAAACATAGATCCAATCAAAGATAGGAATCATAACAGACAATCTTGGACATAGAAAAGAAAATTTAATTTTTCTGTGAATTGTGTCATATTCGTGAATAGTGTCGTATACGTGAATAGTAACTCCGACACCATAAGATAGAAATTTCACAAAAAACATCATCATGCTTCGTGAATAGTAACTCGTGAATAGTAACTCATGAATAGTAACTCGTGAATAGTAACCCCGACATGAAAAGTTCTAAATTTGATAAAAATTTCCAAACAATATTTTGGCATAATGATATTGAAGAAATATTATCATTTTCGAATAAAATAACATCTCTTACCTCCGAAAGAATAGTACTTCTGATTGGAATACTGGATATAGTGCTGAAAAAACTTGCACCGTATAGCAATACTCAAAGTACTAAAATACTCACAAAAATATGCTCGATATATAGAGAGAGAAGGAGAGAGAAAATTTGGGTTTCTGGTGTGATTTTCAATTCTAACCTAAGCACCCTATTTATAGGAAATTGCTTAGAACATCTAAGCAAAAAATTTAATATAATAATAATATATTATATATAAATTCCTACGCACACAATCTAAGATCTGAAATCAGCCACCTTACACATGTTAATGATGCCCACCAAGTATAAAAAAACGTTTTTATTAATAAAAATAAATAAAACTTCCTAAAATCAATTATTTTGGAACTTCAGAAATTCAATAATTCATAATAAATAGCCCTTTTATCAGAAAATTCGAATCTCCCAACTTTTTATAGGAAATTTAATTCTCTAAAACTTTGCAGAAGAAAATTTTTCCAAATTCCAAACAAAAATAGACCGAAATCCATTTAGGGACGATTTTACATGCTATAATCAAGTTTCAGTCAAGAACTGGGGTTCGCCGACACACAAAACATGGGTTAATCATTTAATGCAACAAAAATACTCTTCCTCCTCATATACTCATATATCACACATTTATTGTAAAAATATTATCATTATTATATTATAATAATATAATAAAATATTATTTTATCAGAAAAGATAAAATATCAATTTTCAACAATTGTCACTTTAAAAATTTTCTCCATCTATATCCACTTAAAATGAATATTTTCCTTATCATATAAATCAATAATTAATTATTCACAAATAATATTACAGAATCACAATATTGACAACCAGACAGTTCCCAGGAAAGAGGGGGCTTTTCAATAAGAATTTCTCCTTACTGGCGCGCAATTAGGTGACCAAACCACTCCTTAGACTGAAATTTCTAGACATTGCCAATAATGTTTTCTAATAATATTATTCAGATAATATGAATTATTGCTTCGATAATGGAAAATACTGTGTAGTGACAATTATTGAAACAACAGTAATATAAAATATCAACGTAGCAATTATTTAATCAATAAAATACTGAACAGTAATTACTGTAACAATTATTGAGTAGTGCCTTCTTACGTAAGAATCAATAACTGGTTCCATACCGTGTGCTACTGTGCAACATCGCGTATTACTGTGTTTTAACCAGCGGGTATTCCAACAGTATTAAAGTAACAACTACGCCGTTATTTATAAACAACTTATACTTTTCATTTTCTTCATCCAATCGCTTTTCGTTATGGGGCCCACACAAGGATGCGCTGTCGTACGAATATTCCCCGACAACAAGAATATTCCACGACTAAACGAATATTACCCGACAATAATGAATATTTTATAACCACCTGCTTATTTTAAAATATTTACGCATTTTACCCATAACTAACCACATTAATCAAATCAACCCTTACTATTTCAAAATGATAAATAGGGAAATTAAATCTTCAATTATAAAAAGTTGGGGCCTTACAACCTCCCCTCCTTATGAAATTTCGTCCTCGAAATTGACATGCGTAGGATATGCTCCTTCCCATCCAAGATCTTGACTGGTACCTCCTCGTACGTTAAATCTTTTGTTATCTCATCTGGTTCTAACTCAATAATTTGGTTCGGGTCGTCCACATATTTACGTAACATCGATACGCAAAAAATGTTATGAACACGCGTCATACTTGGCGGTAAAATGTGTCTATAGGCCACAGTTCCTATTCGATCGAGGATTTTTAATGGACTAATAAATCGAAGGTTTGAGCTTTCCTCACATCGCCGATTCTCACTTTTGGAATAACGACTTCTTGCATCTTCTTCTTCATATTCATCAACTCCAAGTCTGTAGCTTGAGCATCTTTAAATTTATCGATTAAAGTAGATTTTAATCGCTTATTCATTATCTTCACGCAAGTTCTTGGAATCTTCAACTCTATCTCCATCTTCTGTAAGTCATACGAAATGGGTCTTTGTGTTAACAATATCGCACTCGTAAACGCATATGATCTTTTACTCAACGCGTCAGCTACCATGTTCGTTTTTTTTTTCCAGGATGGTATTGAATGGTATGGTCGTAATCTTTCAACAGCTCGAGCCAACGTCGTTGCCGCATGTTGAGTTCTTGGAAGCTCTTTTTATATTCCTCGCTCCATTCGAATTTTGTATCTCTACGAGTTAGCTAAGTTAATGGAGTAGAGATTTGAGAAAATCTTTCCACGAATCTCCGATAATAATCAACTAAGCCTAAAAAGCTACGTATTTCGATTACTGACTTAGGTTGCTCTCAACTATGACTCATATCCCAATCTTGGATAGCACGTCACAATGGTACCTATCAGTTTACTATCACACAAATATGGCATCCCCTATGGAGAGTCTAGCTTCGGTGCATTCCACAAAGGAAGTCACCAGATAAAGGCTCGGGTACAAACTTCTACAGTTGAATTTTTAACTCCTGAAGTTCAATAGGAGCCATGAGATTTTAGAAATGGGTTTTGTACCGGGTTCAAAGTCGATACAAAATTCAATATCACACTTTGGGAGTAAGCCAAGAAATTCTTCAGGAAATACATCAGGAAATTTACTAACAATAGAAATATCATTCAAATCTGACATATTTTTGTTCAAGTTCATAACATGGGCTAAGAAAACTTGACATCCGTTTTTCAATAAACATTCGACTTTATGGCTTGATATGAAAGTGTTTGACTTCAATGGTTTGGTTGTTTGAATTCGAATAACAGGTTGCTTAGGAATATGAAAACTAACAACCTTACGAAAACAATCAATTTTGTCATGATGTAATTAATCAATCCCCAAAATCACATCAAAAGCAAGTATCTTTAAAGAAATAAGGTCAACAGGTAATGTGATGGTGCCAACTTGGATCAAACAAGATTTATAAACAGTGGATGTAACGAAAGTTTCTCATAACGGAGTTTTAACAGATAAGTCAAAATCAAATTTTCTTCGGAGTCAAGTTTAAACGTTGAGTATAAGCAGGAGAGATAAATGAATGGGTAGAACCAGTATCTAATAAGGTATAAACTTCATAAGAATTTATAATTAACTAACTCGTGCTAACTTTGTTCGGGTTCTTCGCATTCTGACCATTCACGAAAAATGTTCTTTCAGGAACCGTTAACTTTGACTTTCTTGGGACAGCCTTTTGAATCACCATCCCCGCTGGATTGGGTTTCGCTACCGTACAATCTCGAGCTATATGACCTTCTTTTCCACAATTATAACATACCTTGGAAGGCTGTGAACAGTTTGGACTTATGTGTCCCTCTTCTCCGCATCTGTAGCATCTAACTGGCGGTCTTTCTCCTCCTCTAAAATTCGTTGCTGGTGTTGGTGCCGACGTCTTCCCAACATTATTAAATCTTCTCTTCTTGAAATTTCCACTTGAGTTATTTCTTCTATTATCTTGGCCATGATTACCACTGAAGTGGTTACTATTTCTGGCATGATAATTTCCTCCACGATGGTTATCATTGTTCTGATGTCCGTCGCCACCGGTACGATTATCATCGAGTTGTTGGTCATTATTCTTGAGTTAAGCCGACTCATTATCGCGCTCCAATAACTGAGCTTTATTCACAACATCTGAATATAAACAAAGTTTGTGATAAATGAGGTATTAACGTATTTTGGGTTTCAAACCTCGTAGAAACATTCACGTCATTCTCTCCTCATTATCAACCAAATGGGATGCAAATCAGGATAACTCAGAAAACTTAGCTTCGTACTACGACACATTCATATTGTTTTGCTCCAGCTTGATGAACTCTACCTCCTTCATGTGACGAATACTTTCGGGAAAGTACTTGTCATTGAACAATTCTTGGAACTTCTCCCAAGACATCTTCAGTGCGGTAGGCTGAGTACGTTTTACGGATTTCCACCAATAATCTGCCTCTCCTCGTAACATGAAAGTGGTGAAAGAAACCTTTTGCTCCTCTGAGCATCCCAAGACATCAAATATCTTAGTGATCTGCTTTATCCACGTCTCTGCCGTAAGTGGTTCTGGCTTTCCCAAAAACTCCGGCGGTCCTAACTACTTGAACTGCTTAGCGGTGACCATCCGTGAGTTGCCAGTGTTTCCACCTGCATTTTAAACAGTAGTCTTTCTCGTTTGGTTATGCATGAATTCTAAAAAATTCCTAAATATACCATCGCTCGTCATCTGCTCAGTGGTGTTGTTCACAAGAGGAACATTGCCAGCCTGTTGCACGTTCTCCTCATTTGAGAACAAAGGTGTCTCCACGGTCTCATTTACTCCACTGTTAACATTCTCAGTCGACATTCTCAAATACTGCCATAAAACAAGGGTTAATTAAACAAATTAACAAATCACATAATAACTCTATATTATGACCAACAAACAAATAAGCTTAGGTAGGACACACTAGTGAAGGATTTACTCATCTCTCCCCTCCTAGTTCTATTCCCTGATCTCCGCCGGAGATCATATCCCTAAGCTCTGATACTAACTGTGACGCCCCCCAAAATAGGTATACAACACCCATTCTGAGTCGCAAAAAACATGGGACAGAAACAACTATAACTTCATTAATACAATTGTCGTGCAAAATACGGCAACACATAAACTGTGAGTTTAAATGCAAATATTGTCTTCTAGACAATATCCACACTCAAATAAATCCTCATTACAATTATTGATACATTATTTTACATAATAGTGAGGACTACTAGAACCACTTATAGAACCATCATTCCAAACCCCGACTAGTACTCGCTACATTTTTGCCTCCTGAGAAGAAAAATGGGACAAAAAGGAAAAGGGTGAGCTCAACTAGCCCAGTAAAGAACATTATGACTAAGATAATGTATAACAAATTATCCTTAGTCTTCAACAGGGAAAAATCTTATAGAATACAATAGACAACAAGTTTTAGATCAACAACTGCAGCGGAAACAATAATTCATTAGAAGAGTTAAGTAGAGAATGAAATCTACTATCATCTATGAATTTAAAAGTCCATCCTCGATATTTTATCCGTATAACATCAATCAATATACATCTTGAATCAAATAGTCATCTTTGCACTACAGGCTAACGATATTCATCAGTTGGTCATGTTCATCTCAACACCTGTTCATCTTTGCACTACGGGCCAAAGATATTCATCAGTTGGTCATGTTCATCTAAACACATGTTCATCTTTGCACTACGGGCCAAAGATATTCAATATAAAATTATTCATCTTTGCACTACAGGCCAAAGATATTCAGTAATATCATCATTTAGGACTGAGGATGATGAAAAATATTTTAAAGAAAACGAATTCAGTGAAACAAAAAATAAATATTAAGGATTCGTACTTTACACAATCCAAGTTCAAAAATACTTCATACATAATCAGAGTGAAGTAAAATTCAAGAATGAAGACCAAAACATAGATCCAATCAAAGATAGGAATCATAACAGACAATCTTGGACATAGAAAAGAAAATTTAATTTTTCTGTGAATTGTGTCGTATTCGTGAATAGTGTCGTATACGTAAATAGTGTCGTATACGTGAGTAGTAACTCCGACACCAAAAGATAGAAATTTAACAAAAAACATCATCATGCTTCGTGAATAGTACTCGTGAATAGTAATTCGTGAATAATAACTCATGAATAGTAACTCGTGAATAGTAACCCCGACATGAAAAGTTCCAAATTTGATAAAAAAATTCCAAACAATATTCTGGCATAATCATATTGAAGAAATATTATCATTTTCGAATAAAATAACATCCCTTACCTCAGAAAGAATAGTACTTCTGACTGAAATACTGGATATAGTGCTGAAAGAACTTGCACCGTATAAAAATACTCAAAGTACTAAAATACTCACAAAAATACGCTCGATATATAGAGAGAGAAAGAGAGAAAACTTGTGTTTGTGGTGTGATTTTTAATTCTAACCTAAGCATCAACCCTATTTCGAGGAAATTGCTTAGAATACCAAAGTAGAAAATTTAATAAAATAATAATATATTATATATAAATTCCTACGCACACATTCTAAGATCTGAACTCAGCCACCTTGCACATGTTAATGATGCCCACCAAGTATAAAAAATGTTTTTTTAAATAAAAATAAATAAAACTTCCAAAAATCAATTATTTCGGAACTTCAGAACTTCAATAATTCATAATAAATAGCTCTTTTATCAGAAAATTTGAATCTCGAAACAGTTTATAGGAAATTCAATTCTCTACAACTTTGCAGATGAAAGTTTTTCCAAATTTCAAACAAAAATTGACCGAAATCCACATACGGACGATTTTACAGGCTATAATAAAATTTCAGTCAAGAAATGGGTCCACCGACACACAAAACATGTGTTAATAATTTAATGCAACAAAAATACTCTTCCTCCTCATATACTCATATATCACATATTTATTGACCGAAATCCACATACGCACAATTTTACAGGCTATAATCAAATTTCAGTCAAGAAATAGGGTCCACCGACACACAAAACATGTGTTAATTAATTAATGCAACAAAAATATTCTTCCTCCTCATATACTCATATATCACACATTCATTGTAAAAATATCATCATTATTATATTATAAAAATATAATAAAATATTATTTTATCAGAAAAGATAAAATATCGATTTTCAACAATTGTCACTTTAAAAATTTTCTCCATCTATATCCACATAAAATGAATATTTTCCTTATCATATAAATCAATAATTAATTATTGACAAATAATATTACAGAATCACAATATTGACAACCAGCCAGTTCCTAGGAAAGAGAGGGCTTTCCAATAAGAATTTCTCCTTACTGGCGCACAATTAGGTGACCAAACCTCTCCTTAGATAGAACTTTTCAGACATTGCCAATAATGTTTTCTAATAATATTATTCAGATAATATGAATTATTGCTTCGATAATGAAAAATATTGTGTAGTGATAATTATTGAAACAACAATAATATAAAATATCAACGTAGCAATTATTTAATCAATAAAATACTGAACAGTAATTACTATAATAATTATTGAGTAGTTCCTTTTTACGTAAGAATCAATAATTGGTGCAATATCGTGTGCTACTGTGCAACAACACGTATTATCGTGTTTTAACCACCGGGTATTCCAACAGTATTAACGGTAACAACTACGTCGTTATTTATAAACAACTTATACTTGCCGTTTTATTCATCCAATCGCTTTCCGTTATGGGGCCCACACAAGGCTGCGCCGTCGTACAAATATTCCCCGATAGCAAGAATATTCCCCGACTAAAAGAATATTCCCTGACAATAATGAATATTTTATAACCACCTACTTATTTTAAAATATTTGCGCATTTTACCAATAACTAACCACATTAATCAAATCAACCCTTACTATTTTAAAATGATAAATAGAGGAAATTAAATCTTCATTTATAAAAAGTTGGGGCCTTACATCTAATCCTAATTGACAAGCCTAAGGTATTTATAAAACTATAATACGATTAGAAAACCCTAATTATATTTTAGTTATCTTAATTTCTATTTTACAAACCCTAATTGTAATTTAGAAATTTTAATTTTTCTAATTAAAACACTAATTTCATATTCTGGATTTATAAACCCTAATTAGGCAACCCTAATCCTAATTGGAAAGCCTAATATATTATTAAACGTTGATATGATTAAGAAAACCTAATTTAATTAGGAAAACCTAATTTTAGTTTCAAAATTTTAATTTTTTAAATTAAAACCCTAATTTAGAAAATTCTAGAAAAATAATGATTTAAAACCTAAGGGTTAGAACCTTAGGTTTAAACCCTAAGGGTTAAACCTTAAGGGTGTGACAAATTCCAAGTATTCCATTAAAAATAAAATACAAATGACCAAAATGCTCTTTTTTATTTTGTTTAAATGATAACTTGTAAAAATGCTAGCAACTTTAGTGGGTTAACAACTACTTTGACTTTGTGAGACAAAACACCAGCCAAATCAGCCGAAAATCTCATATCCAAGCAACATCTAAGCTAATATAAGAGATTTAGAGAGAGAAAGTCCATTTTATTATCCATTTTGTATACAAGCTCTCACCAACTCTCATTCTCTCTCAAATCTCCGAAAATAGCAAGTAACTCAGTCACATAAATAGCCCACTAAACACCCAAGATCATTTAGGAAGATCAAGATCCAAGATTTGATAAGAGAGGTATAAACCCTAGATTTATATTTTGATCATGTATGCCAAGTTAGAGTTTGTGATTTTGTGTTTTTATAAGTGTAATATGATGTTATATGATGATCTATGGTGATATACCATAGATCCATAACATCAAAATACTTTAAAAGTAACGATTTTCAAAACTGTCAAAGAACAAAAATTTTGGTCTGACAAGCAAATGTGAGGAGCCATAGATTCTTGTTCGTTTATGTTTTCGAATGTTTTAACGTTGTTACATGTAGCCTGGTATGTGGTCTTTAGTCTTCAAAAGAAATCAGAGTCATTAAATGTCTGGATTCGAAGATATAATCGGTCAAAACCCGTTGACCGGGCATGACCGAGTATAATCTGGGTAACCCAGAAATACATGATCACCGTCTGACAATGATTTTAAGCTTCTTTATCTGTCCGGCTTTTAGTGTTATGTTGATGTTGTTGTCATATACTTGTAGTCTGTTGTCTGGAGTGTAGATCTATGCCTTCAGATCCTTTAAACCATCATCAGATCGAACAAAGGAAATGGTCAAATTAGGCCTGTCGATCATGGTTGCTGTTTCTGGAAAACCCAAAAACCGGTAGAACACAATTTCTGACAATGTTTGACCATATTAAATATGGTGATTTTGATGTCTTCGAACTGATTTAGTGTTATGTTATTGTTCCTTGTAATGTGCAATACATGTTGGAACCAAGAACACACCCATAAGATGATCAGAACCTTGATCAAATCGTGATTAAAAGTGTCTAATAAACACTGTTTAGGTTTTCGGGTTACCCATAAAACCTAGATTTCGTCTGACAGAATGTTTGAGATATTAGATCGTTTTGTTGTTTTGTTGTATGACTAATATGATGCTTGGATGTTGTAGTGTTACATAAACACTACACAATAACATTTCAAGATAGCCCAGAAACGTATTACACAGAGAATGAATCGTGGTCAAACGATGACCCTTAAACACGAAGCTGTCAGTGTTCTTGACGCTCAAGAACACCAACAGCGACGCTTTGTGTCGCTAAAGGGCTATAGCGACGGTTTTAATTATTTTATTTTCTGAATATTCCAGAAAATACTTAAAAATAGAAATAAATTATAAAAATTACCAAAAATGGTTTTAAAAATTATTTTAAATTATGAAAAATACTTTCTGATTATTTGGAATATTTTTCATTAATAATTATAAATATTTGAATATTAATGCTATTTAATTTATTTAATTAGTGTATTAAATAAATTAGAGAAAAATGAGTTTAATTATATAAAAATCATTTTAAATAAGAATAATGTATTTAAAAATATTTTGAGTTATAAAATGTAAATTTAATATTTTTGGAGAATTTTCATTAATAAATTAATATTAATGATATTAGATTTATTTAATTATTAAATTAAATAAATAAGATAAAAATTATTTTATTAATTTAAAAATCATTTTAAATAAGAATAAAGTGTTAGAAAATATTTTGAATTATAAAATATAATTTTCAATATTTTTAGAGAATTCTCATTAATAAATTAATATTAATGATATTAGATTATTTATTTAATTAATTAAATAAATGAATTAAAAATGGTTTTATTGATTTAAAAATCATTTAAAAATGAGAAGAATGATTTAAAAATATTTTAAGTTATAATTAATGACTTTTAATATTTTGATAATAATTTTATTAATATTTAAATATTAATGGTGATTATTTAAAAATGATATTAATTATTTTAAAAATCATTTAAGTAGAATATTAATGATTTAAAATATAATAATAACTTTAATATTTTGACAAGTATGTTATTAATATTTTTATATTATTAAATATTAATAATGATAAAATTATTTGATAATTAAATCCTTTAAAAATGATTTAAGTGTTGGAAAAATTATTATAAATTATAATAATTATTTATAAATTATTAAAAGTTTTCGAAAAATATTAGAAACGATATTTAATTTATCTAAAATAATATTGAAGCTTAGAGACCAAGTTTAATTGACAATCAATGTGTCAATTGTCGGATAAGGTGACCAGAACACTAAGAACGGACCGAAGTCCAACCAGACCGATCTAGTTAGACTTGTTAAGTGTTTATATAGGTTATAAACACTGATGTGATAATGTGGTAATGTGTCTAGAAGAAGATTTACTGTGAATTACAGTGTTGTGTGTTATGAAAAATTATACTAATTGTGAGACCGACATTATTGATTATAGGTCTTACGAACGCAGTTAATTATATTGTGTAGCAGTAATCAACGTGAAATGCAAGTTTCCTAACTCAACTTGAGTTACTATTTTTCAAGCATGGTAGTGAGTAATTATTGATAGTTATTCACATCTATAATGATTGTTGTAATTCGTACGTAGTGAAATTGAATAATGTTCTATTCTTTGAACTATTTATAAATCTTGTCTTAGCTAATTGAACTGATCCTTGAGGTACCCTATTTAAGACACCTTTACGAAGTTGAGATCGTTTTAAAACCCTTTTAACTAACAAGATAAAAGTGTTAGATGAATCATAATACACCCATGGTCATTAGATATGGAGTACAGTAGGCTGATCACCTAGAAGTGCTCGTAAGTAAAGACTGGTGGATGGCCTTAGTGTCGGATATCCTTTTCAAGTATAAAAATGAAAAGAGTATTAAACGAGAAAAGTAACTTTGTAGTTATAATTAGTACGGGCCAATGAGGACTTTTACCACATCATTTGTAATATTACAGGTCATGATTTTACCGATACATAATTCCTGGTCATAATCATACCAATCAATAGTCTATCTATGCAGTACGACCAAAGATGAATTTCATCACAATATAAGCATGAGGATGATGACAATGATATAAAAATTCAATTAAATGAGAACAATGATAAATTTTAAAGATTTATAATTCAATTTATCCAGAGTTCAAGAATGTCCAAATTGTCAACATGATATTGCTTTGTGGAGTAAAATTCAAGAATAATATTGTATCAAAAATAATTTGGACAGAAAGGAAATCAATTTTTGTCATGAATAGTACCCCGGGTGAATAGTATCTGAGTGAATAGTATCTCGTAAATAGTACTTTGTGGATAGTACCTCAACATGAAAAGACTAAAATTTAACAAGAATATTCAGAAAAATATTCTTGTCAAAAGATACTAGATGAAGCGCAAATTTTAAGGATATTCTACTAATTTCAAGGAGTATAGAAGCAATAGTTATCAAAATGAGTGTAGAATTCGAAATCTGAAACGAAATAATATTACTATTTTATAAACAAGACATCATAAGCAGAGAATTAAAGGTGGTATTATTCCATTCTTTAAAAATATTAACACAACTTATACTATTGAAGTAAGTATAAAAATTATTCTAGATGACAATATTCTTGTTTAAACTCTCATATATGTTTTGTCGTATTTTACACGACTGTTGTATAATTAAGTTGTATTTGAATTTATGTACAATGTATCTGACGACTCAAGATGGGTGATGTATACCTGTTTTGGAGGCGTCACAATGACTGATTATAAAGATGGAATAAGTTGTCTTGGGACAACCAAATAATTTACTAGTGGGTATATGTTCATCGAGTGTAAATAAGTTTAATGTATGAGATTGGTTACATATATAACAATGCAAATATTGTAATTATTGTATTTTACTTATATGGTAATTATAAACATGTAAAAATGAAAAGAGTATTAAACTAATCTATACCTATAATACCAGTTCAGGGCCCATTTATATTAAAAGTTATGTCAAACCACATAACTTCTGGTGGGAGGCAAACCAGACCAGGGCTGGAGAAGGTGTGATACCTTGGGAAGGGTTTAAGAAAATCATTTTTGAGAACTATTTTTCGGTTAGTATGCAGAGTCGCATGGAGATGCGATTTCTGGAGCTGAAGCAAGAAGACATGACGGTACCTTAATATGCCGCAAAATTCAATGAGTTAGTGAGGTTTCCACCTTACCAGGTCGACACTGAGAAGAGAAAAATGAGGAGGTTTGAGCAAGGTCTCAAACCATGGCTATATATAGAAGACTCTTGATGTTACAGAAACAACTATAACTTCATTAATACAATTGTCGTGCAAAATACGGCAACACATAAACTGTGAGTTTAAATGCAAATATTGTCTTCTAGACAATATCCACACTCAAATAAATCCTCATTACAATTATTGATACATTATTTTACATAATAGTGAGGACTACTAGAACCACTTATAGAACCATCATTCCAAACCCCGACTAGTACTCGCTACATTTTTGCCTCCTGAGAAGAAAAATGGGACAAAAAGGAAAAGGGTGAGCTCAACTAGCCCAGTAAAGAACATTATGACTAAGATAATGTATAACAAATTATCCTTAGTCTTCAACAGGGAAAAATCTTATAGAATACAATAGACAACAAGTTTTAGATCAACAACTGCAGCGGAAACAATAATTCATTAGAAGAGTTAAGTAGAGAATGAAATCTACTATCATCTATGAATTTAAAAGTCCATCCTCGATATTTTATCCGTATAACATCAATCAATATACATCTTGAATCAAATAGTCATCTTTGCACTACAGGCTAAAGATATTCATCAGTTGGTCATGTTCATCTCAACACCTGTTCATCTTTGCACTACGGGCCAAAGATATTCATCAGTTGGTCATGTTCATCTAAACACATGTTCATCTTTGCACTACGGGCCAAAGATATTCAATATAAAATCATTCATCTTTGCACTACAGGCCAAAGATATTCAGTAATATCATCATTTAGGACTGAGGATGATGAAAAATATTTTAAAGAAAACGAATTCAGTGAAACAAAAAATAAATATTAAGGATTCGTACTTTACACAATCCAAGTTCAAAAATACTTCATACATAATCAGAGTGAAGTAAAATTCAAGAATGAAGACCAAAACATAGATCCAATCAAAGATAGGAATCATAACAGACAATCTTGGACATAGAAAAGAAAATTTAATTTTTTTGTGAATTGTGTCGTATTCGTGAATAGTGTCGTATACGTAAATAGTGTCGTATACGTGAGTAGTAACTCCGACACCAAAAGATAGAAATTTAACAAAAAACATCATCATGCTTCGTGAATAGTACTCGTGAATAGTAATTCGTGAATAATAACTCATGAATAGTAACTCGTGAATAGTAACCCCGACATGAAAAGTTCCAAATTTGATAAAAAAATTCCAAACAATATTCTGGCATAATCATATTGAAGAAATATTATCATTTTCGAATAAAATAACATCCCTTACCTCAGAAAGAATAGTACTTCTGACTGAAATACTGGATATAGTGCTGAAAGAACTTGCACCGTATAGAAATACTCAAAGTACTAAAATACTCACAAAAATACGCTCGATATATAGAGAGAGAAAGAGAGAAAACTTGTGTTTGTGGTGTGATTTTTAATTCTAACCTAAGCATCAACCCTATTTCGAGGAAATTGCTTAGAATACCAAAGTAGAAAATTTAATAAAATAATAATATATTATATATAAATTCCTACGCACACATTCTAAGATCTGAACTCAGCCACCTTGCACATGTTAATGATGCCCACCAAGTATAAAAAATGTTTTTTTAAATAAAAATAAATAAAACTTCCAAAAATCAATTATTTCGGAACTTCAGAACTTCAATAATTCATAATAAATAGCTCTTTTATCAGAAAATTTGAATCTCGAAACAGTTTATAGGAAATTCAATTCTCTACAACTTTGCAGATGAAAGTTTTTCCAAATTTCAAACAAAAATTGACCGAAATCCACATACGGACGATTTTACAGGCTATAATAAAATTTCAGTCAAGAAATGGGGTCCACCGACACACAAAACATGTGTTAATAATTTAATGCAACAAAAATACTCTTCCTCCTCATATACTCATATATCACATATTTATTGACCGAAATCCACATACGCACAATTTTACAGGCTATAATCAAATTTCAGTCAAGAAATAGGGTCCACCGACACACAAAACATGTGTTAATTAATTAATGCAACAAAAATATTCTTCCTCCTCATATACTCATATATCACACATTCATTGTAAAAATATCATCATTATTATATTATAAAAATATAATAAAATATTATTTTATCAGAAAAGATAAAATATCGATTTTCAACAATTGTCACTTTAAAAATTTTCTCCATCTATATCCACATAAAATGAATATTTTCCTTATCATATAAATCAATAATTAATTATTGACAAATAATATTACAGAATCACAATATTGACAACCAGCCAGTTCCTAGGAAAGAGAGGGCTTTCCAATAAGAATTTCTCCTTACTGGCGCGCAATTAGGTGACCAAACCTCTCCTTAGATAGAACTTTTCAGACATTGCCAATAATGTTTTCTAATAATATTATTCAGATAATATGAATTATTGCTTCGATAATGGAAAATATTGTGTAGTGATAATTATTGAAACAACAATAATATAAAATATCAACGTAGCAATTATTTAATCAATAAAATACTGAACAGTAATTACTATAATAATTATTGAGTAGTTCCTTTTTACGTAAGAATCAATAATTGGTGCAATATCGTGTGCTACTGTGCAACAACACGTATTATCGTGTTTTAACCACCGGGTATTCCAACAGTATTAACGGTAACAACTACGTCGTTATTTATAAACAACTTATACTTGCCGTTTTATTCATCCAATCGCTTTCCGTTATGGGGCCCACACAAGGCTGCGCCGTCGTACAAATATTCCCCGATAGCAAGAATATTCCCCGACTAAAAGAATATTCCCTGACAATAATGAATATTTTATAACCACCTACTTATTTTAAAATATTTGCGCATTTTACCAATAACTAACCACATTAATCAAATCAACCCTTACTATTTTAAAATGATAAATAGAGGAAATTAAATCTTCATTTATAAAAAGTTGGGGCCTTACATCTAATCCTAATTGACAAGCCTAAGGTATTTATAAAACTATAATACGATTAGAAAACCCTAATTATATTTTAGTTATCTTAATTTCTATTTTACAAACCCTAATTGTAATTTAGAAATTTTAATTTTTCTAATTAAAACACTAATTTCATATTCTGGATTTATAAACCCTAATTAGGCAACCCTAATCCTAATTGGAAAGCCTAATATATTATTAAACGTTGATATGATTAAGAAAACCTAATTTAATTAGGAAAACCTAATTTTAGTTTCAAAATTTTAATTTTTTAAATTAAAACCCTAATTTAGAAAATTCTAGAAAAATAGTGATTTAAAACCTAAGGGTTAGAACCTTAGGTTTAAACCCTAAGGGTTAAACCTTAAGGGTGTGACAAATTCCAAGTATTCCATTAAAAATAAAATACAAATGACCAAAATGCTCTTTTTTATTTTGTTTAAATGATAACTTGTAAAAATGCTAGCAACTTTAGTGGGTTAACAACTACTTTGACTTTGTGAGACAAAACACCAGCCAAATCAGCCGAAAATCTCATATCCAAGCAACATCTAAGCTAATATAAGAGATTTAGAGAGAGAAAGTCCATTTTATTATCCATTTTGTATACAAGCTCTCACCAACTCTCATTCTCTCTCAAATCTCCGAAAATAGCAAGTAACTCAGTCACATAAATAGCCCACTAAACACCCAAGATCATTTAGGAAGATCAAGATCCAAGATTTGATAAGAGAGGTATAAACCCTAGATTTATATTTTGATCATGTATGCCAAGTTAGAGTTTGTGATTTTGTGTTTTTATAAGTGTAATATGATGTTATATGATGATCTATGGTGATATACCATAGATCCATAACATCAAAATGCTTTAAAAGTAACGATTTTCAAAACTGTCAAAGAACAAAAATTTTGGTCTGACAAGCAAATGTGAGGAGCCATAGATTCTTGTTCGTTTATGTTTTCGAATGTTTTAACGTTGTTACATGTAGCCTGGTATGTGGTCTTTAGTCTTCAAAAGAAATCAGAGTCATTAAATGTCTGGATTCGAAGATATAATCGGTCAAAACCCGTTGACCGGGCATGACCGAGTATAATCTGGGTAACCCAGAAATACATGATCACCGTCTGACAATGATTTTAAGCTTCTTTATCTGTCCGGCTTTTAGTGTTATGTTGGTGTTGTTGTCATATACTTGTAGTCTGTTGTCTAGAGTGTAGATCTATGCCTTCAGATCCTTTAAACCATCATCAGATCGAACAAAGGAAATGGTCAAATTAGGCCTGTCGATCATGGTTGCTGTTTCTGGAAAACCCAAAAACCGGTAGAACACAATTTCTGACAATGTTTGACCATATTAAATATGGTGATTTTGATGTCTTCGAACTGATTTAGTGTTATGTTATTGTTCCTTGTAATGTGCAATACCTGTTGGAACCAAGAACACACCCATAAGATGATCAGAACCTTGATCAAATCGTGATTAAAAGTGTCTAATAAACACTGTTTAGGTTTTCGGGTTACCCATAAAACCTAGATTTCGTCTGACATAATGTTTGAGATATTAGATCGTTTTGTTGTTTTGTTGTATGACTAATATGATGCTTGGATGTTGTAGTGTTACATAAACACTACACAATAACATTTCAAGATAGCCCAGAAACGTATTACACAGAGAATGAATCGTGGTCAAACGATGACCCTTAAACACGAAGCTGTCAGTGTTCTTGACGCTCAAGAACACCAACAGCGACGCTTTGTGTCGCTAAAGGGCTATAGCGACGGTTTTAATTATTTTATTTTCTGAATATTCCAGAAAATACTTAAAAATAGAAATAAATTATAAAAATTACCAAAAATGGTTTTAAAAATTATTTTAAATTATGAAAAATACTTTCTGATTATTTGGAATATTTTTCATTAATAATTATAAATATTTGAATATTAATGCTATTTAATTTATTTAATTAGTGTATTAAATAAATTAGAGAAAAATGAGTTTAATTATATAAAAATCATTTTAAATAAGAATAATGTATTTAAAAATATTTTGAGTTATAAAATGTAAATTTAATATTTTTGGAGAATTTTCATTAATAAATTAATATTAATGATATTAGATTTATTTAATTATTAAATTAAATAAATAAGATAAAAATTATTTTATTAATTTAAAAATCATTTTAAATAAGAATAAAGTGTTAGAAAATATTTTGAATTATAAAATATAATTTTCAATATTTTTAGAGAATTCTCATTAATAAATTAATATTAATGATATTAGATTATTTATTTAATTAATTAAATAAATGAATTAAAAATGGTTTTATTGATTTAAAAATCATTTAAAAATGAGAAGAATGATTTAAAAATATTTTAAGTTATAATTAATGACTTTTAATATTTTGATAATAATTTTATTAATATTTAAATATTAATGGTGATTATTTAAAAATGATATTAATTATTTTAAAAATCATTTAAGTAGAATATTAATGATTTAAAATATAATAATAACTTTAATATTTTGACAAGTATGTTATTAATATTTTTATATTATTAAATATTAATAATGATAAAATTATTTGATAATTAAATCCTTTAAAAATGATTTAAGTGTTGGAAAAATTATTATAAATTATAATAATTATTTATAAATTATTAAAAGTTTTCGAAAAATATTAGAAACGATATTTAATTTATCTAAAATAATATTGAAGCTTAGAGACCAAGTTTAATTGACAATCAATGTGTCAATTGTCGGATAAGGTGACCAGAACACTAAGAACGGACCGAAGTCCAACCAGACCGATCTAGTTAGACTTGTTAAGTGTTTATATAGGTTATAAACACTGATGTGATAATGTGGTAATGTGTCTAGAAGAAGATTTACTGTGAATTACAGTGTTGTGTGTTATGAAAAATTATACTAATTGTGAGACCGACATTATTGATTATAGGTCTTACGAACGCAGTTAATTATATTGTGTAGCAGTAATCAACGTGAAATGCAAGTTTCCTAACTCAACTTGAGTTACTATTTTTCAAGCATGGTAGTGAGTAATTATTGATAGTTATTCACATCTATAATGATTGTTGTAATTCGTACGTAGTGAAATTGAATAATGTTCTATTCTTTGAACTATTTATAAATCTTGTCTTAGCTAATTGAACTGATCCTTGAGGTACCCTATTTAAGACACCTTTACGAAGTTGAGATCGTTTTAAAACCCTTTTAACTAACAAGATAAAAGTGTTAGATGAATCATAATACACCCATGGTCATTAGATATGGAGTACAGTAGGCTGATCACCTAGAAGTGCTCGTAAGTAAAGACTGGTGGATGGCCTTAGTGTCGGATATCCTTTTCAAGTATAAAAATGAAAAGAGTATTAAACGAGAAAAGTAACTTTGTAGTTATAATTAGTACGGGCCAATGAGGACTTTTACCACATCATTTGTAATATTACAGGTCATGATTTTACCGATACATAATTCCTGGTCATAATCATACCAATCAATAGTCTATCTATGCAGTACGACCAAAGATGAATTTCATCACAATATAAGCATGAGGATGATGACAATGATATAAAAATTCAATTAAATGAGAACAAGGATAAATTTTAAAGATTTATAATTCAATTTATCCAGAGTTCAAGAATGTCCAAATTGTCAACATGATATTGCTTTGTGGAGTAAAATTCAAGAATAATATTGTATCAAAAATAATTTGGACAGAAAGGAAATCAATTTTTGTCATGAATAGTACCCCGGGTGAATAGTATCTGAGTGAATAGTATCTCGTAAATAGTACTTTGTGGATAGTACCTCAACATGAAAAGACTAAAATTTAACAAGAATATTCAGAAAAATATTCTTGTCAAAAGATACTAGATGAAGCGCAAATTTTAAGGATATTCTACTAATTTCAAGGAGTATAGAAGCAATAGTTATCAAAATGAGTGTAGAATTCGAAATCTGAAACGAAATAATATTACTATTTTATAAACAAGACATCATAAGCAGAGAATTAAAGGTGGTATTATTCCATTCTTTAAAAATATTAACACAACTTATACTATTGAAGTAAGTATAAAAATTATTCTAGATGACAATATTCTTGTTTAAACTCTCATATATGTTTTGTCGTATTTTACACGACTGTTGTATAATTAAGTTGTATTTGAATTTATGTACAATGTATCTGACGACTCAAGATGGGTGATGTATACCTGTTTTGGAGGCGTCACAATGACTGATTATAAAGATGGAATAAGTTGTCTTGGGACAACCAAATAATTTACTAGTGGGTATATGTTCATCGAGTGTAAATAAGTTTAATGTATGAGATTGGTTACATATATAACAATGCAAATATTGTAATTATTGTATTTTACTTATATGGTAATTATAAACATGTAAAAATGAAAAGAGTATTAAACTAATCTATACCTATAATACCAGTTCAGGGCCCATTTATATTAAAAGTTATGTCAAACCACATAACTTCTGGTGGGAGGCAAACCAGACCAGGGCTGGAGAAGGTGTGATACCTTGGGAAGGGTTTAAGAAAATCATTTTTGAGAACTATTTTTCGGTTAGTATGCAGAGTCGCATGGAGATGCGATTTCTGGAGCTGAAGCAAGAAGACATGACGGTACCTTAATATGCCGCAAAATTCAATGAGTTAGTGAGGTTTCCACCTTACCAGGTCGACACTGAGGAGAGAAAAATGAGGAGGTTTGAGCAAGGTCTCAAACCATGGCTATATATAGAAGACTCTTGATGTTACAGACGAATAGATATAAAGCACCAGTAAAACAAAATAAGTTATCTTTTTGGTATGTTCTGTGTATATGGTCTTTTATGTATTCAGAATGTGGTTAGGGGTCAAGGGTTGACCAGATAAACGATATCTGTAACAAACCCTAAGTATATATTAAGAACGTCAATGTTCGGTTAGAAAACCCTAGCAATTAATAAGAAACCCTAGAGACCGGTTTTGGAAAATCTAATTTCAGTTCCAGGAATCTGAAACCCTAATTCGGTGCATGAAACCCTAAATTGGGAACCTGATGGCGTAAGTGTAAATAATTTTAAGATTAATTAGGATTAATCTTAACAAATTAGTTAGAAAACCTTAATTTCAAAATTTGAAACCCTAATTTCTGGTTTAGGAACCCTAATTTGTAATTAGGGAAAGACTGGGTGTTAATTAAATAATTTTAATGATAGATATGAAATATTAATCCTAATTTTAAAGTTTAAGTAATTAGAAAATCCTAATCTAATTACAAAATCTAATCTTCGGTTAACACCCATTAACTGACAATATTATGATATAATATTGTCAGTATATCACATAAACTACGGGCCAATGATAATGAACATAAGAATCTTTTCAAGCACCAGTAATTCGGAAACCTTGGTTATATTTTGGGTCTTCGTCATACATTTTGGACTATAGTATCATGACCACAAATTTATAAAACCCTAAGGGTTAAAAGTTATGTAAGTAATGAATATGAATATTATGAGATGGTTTATACATGTTTATTATACAAACAAATAAAAGAAACTAGAGTAATCCTAATTATATATTAGGAATGAAAAATTTATTCAACTTAAGGGTTATGGGATGAGAGAATTATGGTATGTAGAATATATACTAACTCCAAGAGATTTATTTTATATATCTCAATTAATGAATTTTATAACCTAATTAAGGTAAGATTAATTAGATTAAGAAATTAAGTGTACATGAATGAGGATTTAAATTATTATGGAGTAAATGAAAACCCTAATTAAATAATTAGGGAATGATATTATTAAAAGTATGAAGATATGTTATTTTTTATGGCCCAAGAAACTAAATCTAAAAGTCCAAAGAGATTAATTATGGTGGCCCAAGTGTTGGTCCAATCAAATTAATTTAGAAGCCCAAGCTTAGCCCAATTGAGGGGGGGGTGCATTTTAGAAATTAAGTTTGCTAAATAAAGCATAAAAAGAAAACAAAAATTGGGACACTCTAGGCCACTTGGCAGGACCATTAGAGAGAAAAAAGGAGGTGGGGAATGTGATAATAGCTTGCTTTAGTTGGTAAACAACTTCCACCCACTCTCCCATGTGTCAAACTAGACCATCACAATATTCAATTATATATGTCCAAACACATTCACAAGGTACTATTTTGTTTAATTATTCTGGTGGTTGATCTCTGTTACTTGATCTAATTCCAAGATTTTTATTGTATGCAGTCTTTAATGGGTTGGATGGAATGGACCTATTTTGGGAGCGTCACAATAAGGTTGAATGAAACTTGCACATATGAATAGAAACTCACAAAGTATATAAATACTCACAAAATACACTCAATAATCTAGAGAGAGAAAGAGAGAAAACTTGTTTCTGGTGTGATTTCAATTCTAACTTAGCCCTCTATTTATAGGAAAGTGTTAGCAGAATTGACCTACAACCTGATGGCTTTACCTGCTACTATTCCCACCCACCACATTTGAAATAAATTCAGCACATTTCTTCACCAACCACAAGTGGGGCCCACTTAATTCTAGAATTTTCTACCAAAATCATTTATAAACCTAATTTCTGAATCAGTCACCTCTTAACATTCATAAAAAATCATACGTTCATTTTTAACAGTTCAAAATTTGTGGACATATACTCAACTTATATATGTATAACATATCCAAAAATTACAATGATCCAACGGTCAGATTAAAAATTATAACTCACACAATATATCTCAAAAACACTGGTTTAATTTTTAATTCCTTCATTCCGACAAAAATACTGATAAAACACCTAAACATTAACTCCTTCATTTTTAAGCACAATAAATATATCCAACATTTATATCCACATAAAATAAATATTTCCTTATCATATGAATCAATAATTAATTATTCACAAATAATATTACAGAATCACATTTATGACAACCAGGCCGTTCCCAGGAAAGTGGGGGCTTTCCAATAAGAATTTCTCCTTATTGGCGCGCAATTAGGTGACCAAACCTCTTCTTGACAGAACTTTCTAGACATTGCCAATAATGCTATCTAATAATATTATTCAAATAATGTGACGCCCCCAAAATTAGGTATACATCACCCATCTTGGGTCGTCAGATACATGGTACATAATTCAAATACAACTTACTAATACAACTGTCGTGTACAATACGACAAAACATAACTGTGAGTTTGAATACAATTATTGTCTACTAGAGATTATACAAACTCAAAAAGAGTCCTCATTACAATTATTAATACACTATTTTACAGAATATTTAGGACTACTAATGTTATCCTCTGGACCGTCACTCCGTTCCCCGACTAGTCCCTGCTATGTTCTCATTTCCTGAAGAGAACAGTGAAAGAAAGGGTGAGCTCAACTAGCCCAGTAAGAAATATTATGACTAAGATAATGCAGAATAAATTATCGTTAGCCTTCAAAAGTATTAAACTGATAAAATATAACAACATCAAGTTTAACAGCAGCGGATCAAGCAATCCATTAAAAGAGTCAAGTAGAGAATAGAATCTATTATCTTTTATGATTTAAAAAGTTTTTCATCACTTTTATCGCTGAGACTCAGCTTAATAAATAATCCACATCATCCCTGCACTACGGACAAGGATATTCATTAGGGTCACGACCACAAATTCCATGCACTACGGGCCAAGGATATTTGTGTATTCATAAATGGTCATGATCATGCCATAAAATAATTCATCTTTGCTCCCTTGGCCGAAGAGAATCCATAGCCATAATCATACCAAAAACTGTCCATCAATGCACTACGGGCCAATGATGACATTTAATTCTCACATTATTTGTAACATTACGGTCATGATTATACCGAATAATCCCTGGTCATAATCATACCAAGTCCATCTATGCACTACAGGCCATAGATGACTTTCAACATAACATAAACATGAGGATGATGACAATGATATAAGAATTCAATAAAACAAGTTCAATAATTAATTTGTCCAAGAACTACTAACGTCCAAATTGTCAACATGATACTGCTTTGTAGAGTAAAATTCAAGAATGATCAGAAGAATATTTCCATGAAAAGATACTGGATGAAGCGCAAATTTCAAGGATATACTACTAATTTCATGGAGTATAGAAGTCAAAACTTTAACCAACTGAGTATAATAAAGAATGGAATAACAAAAGAAATCACCATGCATGTGGTACTTCGCATCGACAAGTTATTCCAACAGAATAATAATAATGGAACCAGGTCAGGCAAAATTTGCACCGACAGGATGTTCCAACAGAAAAATAAAGACGGAACCAGGTCCGGTGTAAAACACACATACATGATGTTCCAACGGAATAATAATAAAGACAGAACCAGGTCCGGTGTAAAACACACAGACAAGATGTTCCAACAGAATAATAGAAGAATGTCACCAAGTATAGGGTAGACCGCGTATATAGGTTATTCCAACAGAATAATAAGAAATGGAATAACAACAGTTCTTTTAATGAATATAAAAGAATAATATCCCTTACCGTAACAGAAACTGGATATAGGAAAAGAAAAGTTAAGTAGCAAAAAACTTTTCTTCTATCTCTCTATAGTTTCTCTCTCTAGAGTTCAGTGAATTCGTAAGAAAATAATGAAGGAATGAGCTTCTATTTATAGGAAAATGGAATGCATAGTGACTAATCCATGAACGGTCCAGATTGATTTACTTTAATCTTACGGTCCATATTTAAAGAAAAATCTTTTAAATAAAATATAATATATTCTATTTATATAAAAAGATTTTTACTATGAAAATACTATGCAACACTATGCAAAACACTATGCAAAACATTATGCAACACTGTGCATAATAAAATATAATATATTCTATTTATAAAATAACTTTAATAAAGTATTCTGTTTTATATAAAAAGATGTTTCTGTTTTATTACGTTAATAATACGAATAAAACAAAACGTCATCATCACTATAATAATTCATATTATTAATCGACAATAATTGAATCAAACTGAGCGACTTCTCACATAAATATCAATAATCAATACCGTGTGCTACTATGCAACAACGCGTATTACTGTACTTTTACTACCCAGTAGTTCAACAGTATCAACGGTAAAACTTCCGCCGTTATTTTCAATAAAATATTTTTGTCGTTTTCTCAATCTGACAATAATTCTGTTGTGGGGTCCACTAATAATTGTACCGTCGTACGAATATTTTTCGACACAAAGAATATTCCCTGACCAATCGAATATAATATAACAACTTGCATACTTTGCAAAATTTATAAATACTACCCACAACTATAATATTATCTCAAATTCACACCATAATATTAAAAAACTATTTCGAGAAAATTAATTCTTTATTCATAAAATCTGGGGTTTCACAATCTCTCCTCCTTATGAAATTTCGCCCTCGAAATTTACGTACGTACCTGGTATGCCGAACAGGTGAGGATACCTTGACTTCACTTCAAATTCTAACTCTTGAGATAAAACCTTTGAGTGTTGAATACGATTCTTCTTATCTAAGATTGTAACACGTATGTCTTCAAACGTTAAATCATCCACTATCTCGTCTGGTTCTAAATTAATAATGTGGTTCGGGTCATCCACATATTTACGTAACATCGATACGAAAAAAAAACGTTATGAACACGCAATATATTTGGCGGTAAAACGAGTCTATAAGCCATAGTTCCTACTCAATCGAGAATTTTAAATGGGCCAATTAAATCGAGGGTTGAGATTTCCTCTCTTCAGCAACTCTTGCTTCTAAAATAACACCCTCTTAAACCTTCTTCTTCACATTCATCAGATTCGGGTATGTAGCTTGAGAGTCTTTAACTTTATCGATTAAAGTCAATTTTACTCGTATATTCGTTATCTTCACGTGGGTCCCTAGAGTCTTTAACTCTATCTTCATCATTTGCAAGTTATACGAAATGAGTCTTTGTGTTAACAACATCGCACTTGTAAACGCATACGATCTTATACTCAACACGTCAGCTACCACGTTCGCTCTTCCACGATGATATTGAATAGTACGATCGTAATCTTCAACAGCTCGAGTCAACGTCTTTGGTGCATGTTACTTTCGTTTTAGTTGAAAAAAATTATTTTGAGGGTTTAAGAAATGGGTTTTGTACTGGTGTCAATACAAAATTTGATTTCACGCTCTGGAGTAGGCTAAGAAGTCTTCAGGAATACGTCAAGAGATTTATTAATGATAAAAATATCATTCAAAACTGTTACTCACATCCAAGACTTGGATAGTACGTCACATTGATACCAACTTTGACTTCTATCCATTAACCTAGATAGCACCTCACAATGATACTTATCAACTTGTTATCGTCATTCACGACATCGCCTATAGAAAGTCTGGCTTCGGTGCATTCCACACAAGGAAGTCATCAACAAAAGGATCGGGGCTCTTTACTTATGGCTTGATATGACAATGATTGAATTTAGTTGTTTGGTTGCTTGAATTCGCATAATAGGTTGGTTAGGAATATGAAAGTTAACAACCTTTCGAAAAACATGATGAGTAGTTAACCAATCGTTTCCTAAAATCGCATCAAAGGCAAGTATTTTCAAAGAGACAAGATCAACACGTAACGTGAAAGTGTCGATTTGAATCAAATAAGATTTATAAACAGTGGAGGTAACGAAGGTTTCTCCCAATGGAGTTTCAATAGATAAATCAAAGTTTAACTTCTCCGGAGTTAAGTACAAACATTAAACACAACTAGGTGAAATAAAAGAGTGAGTAGAACCGGTATCTAACACGGTATAGACTTCGCAAGAGTTTATGACTAACTTACCCGTGATAATTTTATTCAGGTTCCTCGTCACGAGAGAAAAAAAATGCTCTCTCTTAAACTACCGACTTTGGCTTGTCTGGGACATCCTTTGGCATCATTATCCCAGCTGGAATTGACTTCATCATACGACAAAATCGTGCTAGGTGACCTTCTCTTCCGCAATTAAAACATTCTTTGGACTGCTGCGTACAGTTTGGACGAATGTGTCCCTCCTATCCGCATTTGAAACATACGACCGATGGGCGTTCTTCTTCCTTTAAAACGAGTGCTAGTACCGACGTCTTTACGTCATTGTTGAACCTTCTCTTCTTGAAATGTTCATTTCTATTATCTTGGCCATGATTACCACCGAAGTGGTTACCATTCTTGGTATGATAATTTCCCCCGCGATGGTTATCATTGTTCCGATGGCCGTTGCCACCGGTATGATTATTATCGTGTTGCTGGTCATTACCTTTTGGTTGTGATGACTCATTATCGCGCTCCACTAACTGAGCCCTATTCACAATATCTGAATATAAACAAAGTTTGTGAGAAATGAGGTATTGACTTATATCGGATTTCAAACCTCGCAAAAACATTTGTGTCATTCGCTCCTCATTATCTACCAAATGGAACGCAAACCGGGATAACTCCGCAAACTTAGCCTCGTACTGCGACACAGTCATATTGTTTTGCTCCAGCTTGATGAATTCTACCTCCTTCATGTGACGAATACTTTCGGGAAAGTACTTGTCGTTGAACAATTCTTGGAACTTCTCCCAAGACATCTTGAGTGCGTCAGTCTGGGTACGTTTTACAGATTCCCACCAATGATCTGCTTCTTCACGCAACATAAAGGTGGCAAAAGGAACCTTTTGCTCCTCGGAGCATCCCAAGACATCAAATATCTTGGTGATCTGCTTTAACCACGTCTCCGCCTTAAGTGGTTCTGGCTTTCCCAAAAACTCCGGTGGTCCCAGCTCCTTGAACTGCTTAGCGGTGACCAACCGTGGGTTGCCATTGTCTTTACCTGCATTATGAACAGGAGTCGCCTTCGCCTGATGTTGCATGAATTCTAAAAAGCTCCTAAACGTACCGTCGTTCGTCAATTGATCAGTGTTGTTGTTTACAGGAGGATTATCGCCACCCTGTTGCACATTGTCCTGATTATTGATCTGTGGAGACTCAACGGTCTCATGTGCTCCATTGATAATCTCAACATTCTCGGATGCCATTTTCAAACACTGCCACAAAACAAGGGTTAATTAACATATCACATATTATCCCTATACTTTGACCGTCCAATTAAATACCAAATAAACTTAGGTAGGTCATACTAGCGAAGAAATTCCCCGTCTCTCCCCTCCTAGTTCTTATCTCACATCTTAGCCAGGGATCATATCCCTAAGCTCTGATACCAACTGTGACGGCCCCAAAATTAGGTATACATCACCCATCATGGGTCGTCAGATACATGGTACATAATTCAAATACAACTTACTAATACAACTGTCGTGTACAATACGACAAAACATAACTGTGAGTTTGAATACAATTATTGTCTACTAGAGATTATACAAACTCAAAAAGAGTCCTCATTACAATTATTAATACACTATTTTACAGAATAGTGAGGACTACTAATGCTATCCTCTGGACCGTCACTCCGTTCCCCGACTAGTCCCTGCTATGTTCTCATTTCCTGAAGAGAACAGTGAAAGAAAGGGTGAGCTCAACTAGCCCAGTAAGAAATATTATGACTAAGATAATGCAAAATAAATTATCGTTAGCCTTCAACAGTATTAAACTGATAAAATATAACAACATCAAGTTTAACAGCAGCGGATCAAGCAATCCATTAAAAGAGTCAAGTAGAGAATAGAATCTACTATCTTTTATGATTTAAAAAGTTTTTCATCACTTTTATCGCTGAGACTCAGCTTAATAAATAATCCACATCATCCCTGCACTACGGCCAAGGATATTCATTAGGGTCACGACCACAAATTCCATGCACTATGGGCCAAGGATATTTGTGTATTCATCAATGGTCATGATCATGCCATAAAATAATTCATCTTTGATCCTTGGCGAAGAGAATCCATAGCCATAATCATACCAAAAACTGTCCATCAATGCACTACGGGCCAATGATGACATTTAATTCTCACATTATTTGTAACATTACGGTCATGATTATACCGAATAATCCCTGGTCATAATCATACCAAGTCCATCTATGCACTACAGGCCATTGATGACTTTCAACATAACATAAACATGAGGATGATGACAATGATATAAGAATTCAATAAAACAAGTTCAAGAATTAATTTGTCCAAGAACTACTAACGTCCAAATTGTCAACATGATACTGCTTTGTAGAGTAAAATTCAAGAATGATCAGAAGAATATTTCCATGAAAAGATACTGGATGAAGCACAAATATCAAGGATATACTACTAATTTCATGGAGTATAGAAGTCAAAACTTTAACCAACTGAGTATAATAAAGAATGGAATAACAAAAGAAATCACCATGCATGTGGTACTTCGCATCGACAAGTTATTCCAACAGAATAATAATAATGGAACCAGGTCAGGCAAAATTTGCACCGACAGGATGTTCCTACAGAATAATAAAGACGAAACCAAGTCAGGTGTAAAACACACAGACATGATGTTCCAACGGAATAATAATAAAGACAGAACCAGGTTTAGTGTAAAACACACAGACAGGATGTTCCAACAGAATAATAGAATAATGTCACCATGTATAGGGTAGACCGCGTATACAGGTTATTCCAACAGAATAATAAGAAATGGAATAACAACAGTTCTCTTAATGAATATAAAAGAATAATATCCCTTACCGTAACAGAAACTGGATATAGGAAAAGAAAAGTTAAGTAGCAAAAAACTTTTCTTCTATCTCTCTATAGTTTCTATCTCTAGAGTTCAGTGAATTCGTAAGAAAATAATGAAGGAATGAGCTTCTATTTATAGGAAAATGGAATTCATAGTGACTAATCCATGAACGGTCCAGATTGATTTACTTTAATCTTACGGTCCATATTTAAAGAAAAATCTTTTAAATAAAATATAATATATTCTATTTATATAAAAAGATTTTTACTATGAAAATACTTTGCAACACTATGCAAAACACTATGCAACACTATGCATAATAAAATATAATATATTCTATTTATAAAATAACTTTAATAAAGTATTCTGTTTTATATAAAAAGATGTTTCTGTTTTATTACGTTAATAATACGAATAAAACAAAACGTCATCATCGCTATAATAATTCATATTATTAATCGACAATAATTGAATCAAACTGAGCGACTTCTCACATAAATATCAATAATCAATACCGTGTGCTACTATGCAACAACGCGTATTACTGTACTTTTACTACCCAGTAGTTCAACAGTATCAACGGTAAAACTTCCGCCGTTATTTTCAATAAAATATTTTTATTGTTTTCTCAATCCGACAATAATTCTGTTGTGGGGTCCACCAATAATTGTACCGTCGTACGAATATTTTCCGACACAAAGAATATTCCCTGACCAATCGAATATAATATAACAACTTGCATACTTTGCAAAATTTATAAATACTACCCACAACTATAATATTATCTCAAATTCACACCATAATATTAAAAAACTATTTCGAGAAAATTAATTCTTTATTCATAAAATCTGGGGTTTCACAAATAATATGAATTATTGATCTAATAATGGGAAATACTGTGTAGTGACAATTATTGAAACAACAATAATATAAAATATCAACGCAGCAATTATTGAATCAATAAAATAAAACCAATTGTTCAATGTATATTAAAATAGAATGATTAACATTATTACCATTTCCTTTGTCCAAATTAGACTAACAACTTAGTCTACCAGTTTAGGGTAATATAAAACCCATTAGTTATCGCAGAAGTTATTCCATTCTTTCTATATCATTTCCAATATTCCATAAGCAGAGAATTAAAGGTGGTATTATCCCATTCTTTATTATTCTAAAAAGAAGAAAATTATATTATCATAATATAATTATGATTATTAGTACGTAATATAATTTTACAAAATAAGCAAGTGGTTATAAAATATTTATTTTTATCGGGGAATATTCGTTTGGTCGTGGAATATTCTTGTTGTCGGGGAATATTCGTACGACAGCGCAACCATTTGTGGGCCCCATAATAGAATAACTATTGGATGAAGAAAACGACAAGTTTGAGTTTTTATAAATAATAGTGTAATTGTTACCGTTAACACTGTTAGAATACCCGGTGGTTAAAATACAGTAATACGCATGGTTGCACAGTAGCACACGGCATTACACAATATTTTTGAATTATTGATTCTTACGTAAGAAGGCATTACTCAATAATTATTACAGTAATTACATTCAGCAATTATTGTATTAATACTGAGCATTGATCGTTAATTAGGAAATAGACGAACGATATGTTCAATGAGGTCAAAATATTAATAAGCAAATCAGAAGGAGACTCTGCTAGCTATCCCAAAATCATGACTTACAAATACAACAAATAATATCCATTACGAGTACATGTGTAATTTCACAAGCGCGAAGAGTGCTTTGCCAGTATCAAAAATTGTTTTAAAAATTATTTTAAATTATGAAAAATACTTTCTTATTATTTGGAATATTTTTCATTATTAATTATAAATATTTGAATATTAATGCTATTTAATTTATTTAATTAGTGTATTAAATAAATTAGAGAAAAATGAGTTTAATTATATAAAAATCATTTTAAATAAGAATAATGTATTTAAAAATATTTTGAGTTATAAAATGTAACTTTAATATTTTTGGAGAATTTTCATTAATAAATTAATATTAATGATATTAGATTTATTTAATTATTAAATTAAATAAATAAGATAAAAATTATTTTATTAATTTAAAAATCATTTTAAATAAGAATAAAGTGTTAGAAAATATTTTGAATTATAAAATATAATTTTCAATATTTTCAGAGAATTCTCAATAATAAATTAATATTAATGATATTAGATTATTTATTTAATTAATTAAATAAATGAATTAAAAATGGTTTTATTGATTTAAAAATCATTTAAAAATGAGAAGAATGATTTAAAAATATTTTAAGTTATAATTAATGACTTTTAATATTTTGATAATAATTTTATTAATATTTAAATATTAATGGTGATTATTTAAAAATGATTTTAATTATTTTAAAAATCATTTAAGTAGAATATTAATGATTTAAAATATAATAATAACTTTAATATTTTGACAAGTATGTTATTAATATTTTTATATTATTAAATATTAATAATGATAAAATTATTTGATAATTAAATCCTTTAAAAATGATTTAAGTGTTGGAAAAATTATTATAAATTATAATAATTATTTATAAATTATTAAAAGTTTCTGAAAAATATTATAAACGATATTTAATTTATCTAAAATAATATTGAAGCTTAGAGACCAAGTTTAATTGACAATCAATGTGTCAATTGTCGGATAAGGTGACCAGAACACTGAGAACGGACCGAAGTCCAACCAGACCGATCTAGTTAGACTTGTTAAGTGTTTATATAGGTTATAAACACTGATGTGACAATGTGATAATGTGTCTAGGAGAAGATTTACGGTGAATTACAGTGTTGTGTGTTATGAAAAATTATACTAATTGTGAGACCGACATTATTGATTATAGGTCTTACGAACGTAGTTAATTATATTGTGTAGCAGTAATCAACGCAAAATGCAAGTTTCCTAACTCAACTTGAGTTACTATTTTTCAAGCATGGTAGTGAGTAATTATTGATAGTTATTCACATCTATAATGATTGTTGTAATTCGTACGTAGTGAAATTGAATAATGTTCTATTCTTTGAACTATTTATAAATCCTGTCTTAGCTAATTGAACTGATCCTTGAGGTACCCTATTTGAGAATATCTTGGCTATTCACGCATTACCAAGTAATTCAAATCTTATAGTGACATTATGTTTCTACGATATTCTATTGAATAATCAAGAATTAATTCTATGCATTAATAATGATCTAAAAGAACATATCATTATTGTTCATCCTGAAATTAATGATCACATGTCTGGCACAAATGATTCCACTTATTCCATAACACCTGCTCAGGATAACATTATTAGTTATAATAATGTTCACAGCTTAGCAAGTTTTATTTTTCTTTACAAATAATATTTATTGAAGATATACGATTTATATATTGCAAGCATGTTGTTATTAAATTGTAATACTTGCTGAGCTAGTTATGCTCACCCTTGCTTGAACCATATGAATGCAGCTAAGACAGAACGTCCCAAAGGATCGAAAAAGGATAAGGGAAAAGTTAAGGCAGATTACTAAGCTATATTGAAATCATTAAATATACGATAACATCTACATTTTAACGTCAATGATCCTTCCGCAGGATCATTGACTTTATAAAGATTAAGCATTGATATTAAACATAGTCTACCAATAGTGATTTGGTAGACTATGTTTAATACCGAATATTAGAGGTTTATCTCCTTCTGGTTTAACTGATCAGTGCTTTGCCAGTATCAAAGCAGCCAAACTGGTATTTTTTCTTATTCACAAACTGGTATAGTCTACCTGTTAAAGCTAAACTGGTAGACTAAGTTGTTAGTCTAATTTTATAATAATCTATGGGCATTAACATGTATTATTTATATCAAAGCTTAATTAGTTTGATATTTAAACACCTGTTCACCTTTGCACAACGGGCCAAAGATATTCATTATAAAATCATTCATCTTTGCACTACAGGCCAAAGATATTCAATTATATCATCATTTAGGACGGAGGATGATGAAAAATATTTTAAAGAAAACGAATCCAGTGAAACAAAAGAATAAATATTAAGGATTCGTATTTCATCTATTCCATGTCCAAAAATACCTCATAAATAATCAGAGTGGAGTAAAATTCAAGAATGATCAAAACATGGATACAATCAAAGCTAGTATCCATAATAGATATTTTTAACAAAAAGAAAAAAAATTAATTTTCGGTGATTAGTGTCGTATTCGTGAATAGTGTCGTATACGTGAATAGTAACTCTGACACTAAAAGATAGAAATTTCACAAAAAAATAATCATGCTTCATGAATAGTACTCGTGAATAGTAACTCATGAATAGTAACCTCGACATGAAAAGTTCCAAATTTGATAAAAATTCAGACCAATATTTCGGCATAATGATATTGAAGAAATAATATCACTTACGAAGAAAATAACATCCCTTTCCTCGAAAGAATAGTACTTCTAGTTGAAACACCAGATATAGGCTATGACTTGAACTTGCACTGTAAAGCAACACTCAAATTATTAAAATACTCACAAGAATACGCTTAATATATCGAGAGAAAAAGAGAGAAAAAACTTCAGTTTCTGGTGTGATTTTCAATTCTAACCTAAGCACTCTATTTATAGAAAATTGCTTAGAACACTAAAGCAAAAAATTTATTAAAATAATTTTATTTAATAAATAATCAAGCCTACCACCAAAGAATCTGAATTTCAGTAATTCACACATGCTAACCTTCTAGAAAAAGTAAGAAAAAACGTTTTTCATAAAATAAATAATTAAAACTTCCAAAAATCAATTATTTCGGAACTTCAATGATTCATAATAAGTAGCCCTTTTGTCAGAAAAATTCGAACCACATGTCCTTTCCATAGGAAATTTCATTATCTACAACTTTGTAGAAGAAAGTTTTTCCAAATTCCAAACAAAAATTGACCGAAATTCACAAACGGTCGATTTATAAGCTATAATCAAATTTCAGTCAAGAAATGGGCCCACGGACATGTTTAACATGTTTTAAACAACTTTTGTAACAAAAATACTCTTTCTCCTCATATACTCATATATCCCACATTCATTGTAAAAATATCATCATTATTATATTATAATAATATATAAATATTAATACTTCTTAATCTTATTTTATGATTGGGATAATGGCATAAAGTGTATTTTTATGTTAATACTCAAATAGTTAATAGTAACACATAGTATAGCCATCAATAAGCACCTTAAATGTATTATTATGTTATTACAATTTTAAATAACATGTTACAAAAGTTATATTAAAAACAAGTATTTTTTGTAAGGAGTACCTGCTTCCCTCTCTAACTGTCTATAAAAAAAATAGTTCCACATTAAATGTTCATTATACACATATTTTAAATATTATTCTAAGCTGGCACAATGTGAATTAACATTTTATACTAGTTCAAATTAATTGTATGTAGCTTCTAGACATTGTAAGGATTTTTGTAATTATATTTATGTAATAAATATTTGCCATTAATTACACATAACTTTAGATACGCCAAATTTCGTTGTAAAAGGGTTTTGGCAACGACTTTACTATCGTTGCGTCTTTTGTTGCGCAATGAGCGTTGCTAATTATTCCACAACGAACGTATTTTTTCATTGCCAAAAGTAATACATTTTGGAACGAAATTTGGCTTTCGCACAGAGACTAAAATTCATAATAAATAGAAAACCCTAATTGGTACGTATAGTAAGGGTTTCTACAAGTCAAGTTTTTATGTGTTAATAGTATGACTGTTAATTATAATTTCAATATTTCTATACAAAGAATGAGCATGTTATTAACAATTAACTAGTTTTGTAAACTGATTATGTGATTAAAAATTTAATCTTATATGATGAATGTACTTAGTTATGTTTGTAAAGTGGTAGTGACTAACTATGTCATGATGACCTATATATATAGGGTATTGTGATTCGAATTATTCAGTTTACGTCACAATCCCACTTCTTTCCAAACATACATCATTATATAAGAAAATACTTTGGTTGAAGGGGTCAGCGCCGATTTCAAAGCCTACCATGTTAAATGATGTATGTTTGGAAAGAAGTGGGATTGTGATGTAAACTGAACAATAAATTGTTATTTTCTTCCGCTATCTCTTATAAATTAAATATATTTAATATTTAGGTTATACCAAAATAGTCTGTACATGGACTTTACCAACAATGAAGAATAGTTCGACTGATCATTTACAAAATGATTGGCTAATATTTATATATTTTATGTCTAAACATCATCGAAGAACAAGATCTAAGGCCTTGAACAAGATGTCAGAGCTGTTCTTCATTTTTTTGGTTACCCAGAAATGAAGAATAGTTCGACTGGCTATATTTGGGCCTCCACTACTTGTTGTACTTGCATTTTTTTTTGTGATCTAAGGATTCCAGGCTGTAGTCACATGATAACTACAGTTAAAGAAAGGTAATGTAATGTAATATTACTGATCAGTTATATTAATAACGAATGTTCCACCGGTGGAACATTCGTTATGACATGGTTTGACCGGGGAATATCTAGAGATTTTATTATTGTTATGTTGGTTTGATGTAATAGATTTGTTTATCACAGTAATGTGTGTAGTTACAACTATTAGATACTTATCCATCAATAAATCAATTAATATTAGATTAAGGAAAAAATGGAGTGTATAGTAGCAGTATTTAGGTTCAAAATTATTATGTAATTGTTATTATACTTGTCATATCGGATACAGATATATTACAATTGTAGTACAAGTCTAACAATTATAAATATCTACAAACTAATTGTAGATATTTTAATAATAATAGGATTACTTATAAGATATAATGTCTATTATATATGACATTGTAGTTATAATAAGTTTTATATTGTAGTCACTTCCATAACCAAGAAAAGAAGAAGCTACTTATCAAAGACTTCTAAAGTAAGACTTCTTCTCCAAATATCTTCTATCTTTATAACATCATTTGATCAGAGAACATCCTTGGACCAGATACCTATAGTGCAAGAGTTCGCGGATGTATTTCCGGAGGAGTTACCGGGTTTTCCACCGCACAGGGAGGTAGACTTTGTAATTGATCTGTTACCGGGAATGACACCAGTTTCAAGGGCACCATATCGGATGGTGCCAATTGAGATGAAGGAGTTAATGGTTCAATTACAAGAACAATTAGATAGGAAGTACATTCAGCTGAGTGTGTCTCCTTGGGGAGCACCAGTGTTGTTTGTAAAGGAGAAGGATGGGTCGTTAAGACTTTGTATTGACTATCGAGAGTTAAACAAGTTGACGATTAAGAATAAATACCCATTGCCCAGGATCGATGATTTATTTGATCAGTTGAAAGGGGCAAAATTAAATTAATTGGTACATACCCACCTCATATGATAAATCACTTAACAAGTAATTTTAATATTCACCTACTTCGTTAGAGATTTCACTTTAATGTCTTAGGATAAATTTGTTGCTATCATCATGTTATTGTTAAAATGTTATTCAACCATGTTAATTAGCGTTTTGGGAATAATAATTAGTGAGTAATCAATTATAATCATTTTATTTTTGTATTATGTTATATATTATAATAGTATAAATTATTATGAGTTAATAAGTAATAATGATACATAAGCTAAAACACGAGACTAACCCTTGTTTATAACATTAACGGTCATATTTGAATATCACAGTATTTTACTGGAATAATATTATCACTGTTATAATTCAAAATTTCAGAATTTCTGTTGATATGTGAATTATACCGTTAACACTGTTGGATGTATTTGTTGAACATCAAATACAACTTAAATTCATTTAAATGAATAGTTTAAATGATAATACATTAATAGTTAAAATTATAAAATCTTTCATGGTATGTTAATAATATAAATATTATAGTGTACTTATAGTATTATGTTATAATACTATAAGTACACTATAGTATTTATATTTTAATTACTAAAATATGTTGATAATAGTTATTATCAACATATTGAATCAATTATTTTGATTGATATGTGTTATCATTAAATTATCAAATATGACTTGTCTCCGTTGGAAAACAATGGAGACAAGTCATATTTGGCATTTAAGTAAAGAAAATTATTCTATCATGATACGTGAATGTCATTCTCTTGGTAAACCAGATTAAATATAAAGCATGATACGTGAGTATTATTGAAAACAAATGATAGTCCCAGACATTAGGGACAAATTAGGTGGAATTTTCATTTTATCATTTATGCATGACTTGGAAACCAGAACAGAGTTACCTGATACTTTGATTGACCTAGCGAACCGCGTATTGATACTTGCATACCCAAACACGATATTCTTACGTACCAATACTCTAAATTTAACGTACCAAAAAAAGTCATGAATAGTACCCCGATTAATGGACAGCCTAAAGATTATTTTATTTGGTATCATACTAGTCTTAATGCGTAAGACAAAGCTTAGTAGTATTAATATAATGTTAGTATTATGCACCAATAAGTATGACATTATTTATAGATAAAACCAATACTCAATTATATTAGATGATATTATATTATTCTTTTAAGGTAAAGTGTGTGTACAGACTAGCATTATGACATGATAATGACATTATTGTCCTATAAATGATAATTGAATTATATGTTATGTTTATTATTTAATGAACTACAAAATTACTCATAACTTATTGGGTCCAAAATGACCCGGGTTTTGACGGGTTGAAATTGTGAGGCCCGGGTCGGGCCGAGCCGCAGGCTTCTTTATTTATTTATTTATTTATTTGCAAAATCTTGCTACACCAAAAATAGTAATAATAATAAATATTAAAAATAATAAAATAATTTATAATAAACAATAATTCTAATTAATTGTTTGAATATTAGAATTATTGTTTATTATAATTCTAATATTCAAACAATATATTAGAATTATAATAAACAATAATTATATGACAAAGTAAATATTTAGTAATTACACATGTTATTACTAAATATTCTGCTAAACGGATCAAAAATTTAACGGCACCTAATTACGCACTTTGGAATAATCATAGATTAACAATAATTCGCGATATTAAATAGTATTAATACTGGCCCTAAATGGCATAAATCATTATTCAATACTAACATTATTTTTAAATTCTTTTCACATTCTAAATATGGAGTATTGTATAATAATATAGTATATAATAATGGTATGTCTTAGACATGATATAAGTTATGCCTTAGTATTAATGACCAAAGTGAAATATTACTTTATACATAATTTTAATATAAATTCAATTCGGTAATCTATATTAGTATTCTCTCATCTAATTACTCAGTTATCAATTCATGTTAGATATCCATTGTGGTGATAATCAATATTTATTGTAAACGGATATTTTATTCCCCTCTTAACCCTTCTTCAGGCAAGAAATTGCCTGAAGAAGGGTTTAAAGGGGAATAAGAGTTCTGGCAGTGGTAAATTAGCCATTACTAGACCAGCACCATCGGTGCATAGACCCTCAGCTCGTACGTTTAATATGATTGTCCAAGATGCAGTTGCATCAATGGATGTGGTAACAGGTATCATTTCGGTCAATAAGATAAATGCTTATGTACTATTTGACTCGGGTGTTACTTGTTCTTTTAAAGCATGTGAATTTTCTAAGTGATTAGGTTTAATCCTTGAGAAGTTACCTATACCATTAGACGTTAAGGTAGCAAACAAAGAGATAATCCCCATTGAACATATTCATAAGGATTGTTGCGTAGAAATTAGAAGGAATAAGTTATCGGTAGATTTGGTACCGATAAGGTTAAAAGAATTTGATGTAATTCTTGGTATGGATTGGTTGATTAACCATAAGGCGATAATAGATTGCCATAAGAAAAGTGTAAACCTTCAGCTTTTTAAGAAAACAAAGGTAGTGTTCTTCGGTAGTAAATCACTGAGACGCTCTTGTTGTCTGTCTATGACACAAGCTAGGGAGGTGGGAGGTATTAATGACCAAAGTGAAATATTAATTTATTCTGATTAGTGTCAACTTATATGTGATACTTTATATGTACACTGATTAATATTAGTTCATAAATCTTATATCAAAGTGATTTATTTAACCGGTATCTTATAGTATTTGGGTTAACTACTCTTTAGAGGTGGAAATGGAATCCCTCAGAGTGTTGATGGATGCTCAGCTGGATGAAGACCAATAGGTGCATATATATGACTTAATACCATCTGTCCTAATATTTATAATATGTTCCGAAATAATTGATTTTTGGAAGTTTTAAATATTTATATTAACAAAAACATTTTTTACATTTTGTGGGCCTCATTTGCATGTGTTCAATTGCTGAATCCAGATTCAAAGGTGAATTAACCGGCAATATAATTAAAATAACTAATGATTATTATGGTATAACTAGAACCATTAGTTATACCATAATATTGCGTTAGAACCAATACATATTTTTGATGCGAGTACAAATATGTTGTACTATTAATATGACATTTTCATGCTTCGAAAATTTATACTATTATAATTATTTATTATCATTAATACAATTTATATGATTTGAAAACGTGTAAATATGTTGTAAATATTTATCCCATATTAAATAAATCACTTTGATATAAGATTTATATCAAAACGTTATTATGTTTTGACATCAAAGTTTTTGGGTAACCCAGAAACTTTGACGTCATTCAGTAAACTGAGAACAATTAATGTATTAAATAAAATACTTGTTTTGAATTTCAATTGTTTTAAATCAAATGATGGTGTATCATAGTATATACCATCATTTGATTTAAAACAATTGAAATTGATATATATTGCTCTCAACTTAGTTATCAATGGTCATTAGCCATTAATAACATTTTTCTTTGGGAATGGATTTTTGGGTTCATATTGCCACCCCAACAGAGAAGATCAATCTGATGAAACAGCGAATAATAAGGTTAGTGTATGGTATGTGGCAGTTTCTTAAGCTATTTCCTTGCTGTAAAATACTTCCTCCGTTCCAAATTATAACATCATTATTGCCTTTTGAAATCTCAATTTTATGTTTGAAAATGTGTTAAGTTGATTTTCGAAAATATATATTTTGGAACGGAGGGTGTATCTCTTTTCATCGCTTTCAGTTACCTGCATCCCTAATACAAGTGTGCATATTATAACAGGACATAATCCTCAGACAGACAACTTAGTCATGAGAGAAGGTTAGTGTATGGTTATGTGGCAGACAGGATAAATGATTAACTGGTTGGTATAAGAATGTATACCAACCAGTTAATCATTGATAAATGATTAACATATCGTTAATTTAATGTTATTAACGACTAATACAACATAAGGGTAAAGCCTTATATTTATAGTGTTCTCACTATAAATAATACCCATTAAAATATTCTGATAAAATACAATATACATATGAAGATTAATTAAGGGTACAAATGTGTATAATATTAATGTGTATAATTAAGTTTACCTTTAAAATAAACAAATTATAGGGTCCATACAAAATGGTCACAGTTGATATGTACTTCATTTCATCTTACAAGAGTGACTATATTATCTAATACTCATCATTATTGTGTATGGGTCCATTTAATCATGATAATCTATGACACCCATTAAATATTTAACCTTAATAATACCCATTAAAATATTTAATGGGTGTCAGCACATTATAAGTACATGGTTACACACTAACCGATTAATACGAGAATAATATTTTCTAATAATAATATTCAGTATAAGTTAGATACATTCTTATACATATCTATAACTTTCTAATTGTACCAGATTGTTATCAATAAAAGGACTTTTAAATAAGGTGCTATTATTTTATAGAAATAAAATAAAACCAGTTATTTAAACAGAATTTGTAGTAGGTGACATGTGATTTCATATCATTGACATTTAACAGGTTTTAAGTAAGAGTCTTCACAAACTATGGGCCACAGTTCTTACTCGATCGAGGATTAAAAATGGGACAATGAATCTAGGATTGAGATTTTCTCTCTTTCCAAATCTCATAACTCATTTCCATGGAACAACACGTAACAATACATGATCTCCAATATTCTACATCCTTTCGATGAAGATCAACATAACTCTTTTGTCGATCTTGTGAGGTTTTTATACGTTGTCAGATCGTTTAAATCTTTTTCGTAGTCATACGTACCAAATCTGGTCCCAACAACGTTGCTTCACCCACCTCGTCCCAGCATACTAGAAAACGACACTTTCTTCCATATAATGCCTCAAATGGAGCCATGCCAATACATGCTTGATAACTGTTGTTGTAGGAAAACTCCACCAATGGTAAGAACTTGTCCCAACTTCCTTTGAAGTCAAGGACACAGAGTCTTAATAAATCTTCAAGAGTTTGAATAGTCCTCTCCGAATGGCCATCCGTTTGATGATGATATGCAGAACTAAATCGTAAATTTGTGCCCATAGCTTTTTGCAAAGTAACCCAAAATCGTGAAGTGAATCTTGGGTCTCGATCAGAAACTATGGATACTAGCATACCATGCAATCTTACAATCTCGTTTATGTACATACGAGCAAGACGTTCATGTGACGCCCCCAAATTGGGGTCTCTTCCAACCCGACAGCTTGTGCTCCACGGTGCTACAGTTCACACAAACATTCAATTGAAAAAACCTCAAAAGAACGAATCTGTCTTATATATATATATATATATATATATATATATATATATATATATATATATATATATATATTCTAAAACATTACTACCAATCCCTAGATTCTTTATAACGGTTACATTTGTTCTTGTTATAATATCAAATATTATCATTACAAACCTATACTATTACATAGGTACAGTACAAGTTCGCTTTAGCCTTCACTTTATCCTTGTCGAATCCTTTGGCCATATTGTCTAAGCTGCAATCATATGGTTCAAGCAAGAGTGAGCATAACAAGCTCAGCAAGTACAACAATTTCATTTTATAAGCATGCTTGAAACATAGGAATCGTATATCTTCAATAACTGGATGATAGTTACGAAGTACTATCAATAATTCAAAATAACTTTCCTTTTCCTTCAAAACATTTGCAATAACAATATTCCGTAAATCATCAATTCTAGTTCAATACGTGAACGTCTTATAATTTCTTTGAAAAGGACAACTCGGCACGAAGTCCGCAAGTCCTACATAGCTTACTAGCACTTCTAGGTGATCAGCCTATAGTACTCTATGTTGATCAACACTACATCCATTAAATGTGTGTACGTTTAAGTTGTGACAACCTCACGTGCCCATCGAATACTCGATGAAAATACATTTGTTTATTCATATTCAGGCTTACCTTGAATCCGTACCAAATAGTTGGCGTAGGATAGCGTTAACAATTCCATATTGAAAGACTTGTAAATAGTTCAATCAATCTATCAAGATTAGTCTAGCCGAGCTAAAACTGGCATCGACTCTTTCTTCAAAACAATACATGCATCTCATAATGTGAATCATTTGAAAAACCTGGCTAACATGAAGGTTAGACAAACGTTTAAGAAAAAATTGCCTTCAGCGTCTGCTACCGAATAATTACGTTTCCTTTGAGTCTTTACAGTCTCTACAACACATAATCACATAACATACCACATTAGGTCATGAATGAACATACTTGGTTCCTAAAGAATCTTACCCTTCTTCTCAATCTTATCCCGTATTAGATTTGTTATGTATTGGTTCCGGCTTTCCGTCATTCTTTTACATCATTCTTACCAACTTCGTTCTCTTAACTAAAATTATTTCATTAATACAACCCAGTTCAAGTTAATTATCCTTCCTCACGGCTTACTGATGTCCTTACGTTATTTAATCGAAACTCGATCATCATTGATTAAGTACGTTTATTGCATACCGTTTGCGTTCATCTCTAATGGACTTACTTTAACTCTAAGGGATCACACTTGAGGTTTAGTTATGACTTAACAATTTTTTAATAAGTCCCTTAGTTCATTGCTAAACAATTTCCCTTCATCTTCTACTTGTAACCATTCTTGTATGCCTATGTTTTAAGGCTAGCGCTGCAGCGCTAGTGTTCCTTCGTTAAGCCGCGCTGCGGCGTCGCCCATTAGGGCTTGAAGACTGGACTCGGCTTTGCGGCGTGAGTCCCTTTGTTATGAGTCGCACTGCAGCGTGACTCTCCAGGGGCTGATGCTCACTTTGGCGCTGCGGCGCCAGTTATTTAAGCTTGAGGTCGCGCCGCGGCGCGGACTCTGAGCCACAAAAAACTTTGACAATTTTTCAACTTTGCGAGATTCCCGAACGCGTAACTTCTTCGTTATAAGTACAAATTGGCTCGTTCAAGAGCCTACGGTTCACAAATTTCATACTCTACGTGGTCATGTAAGAATTTTATCTATTCAACTTCATTTTCTAAAATTTCATCTATTAGTCTATTTTTAACGAAAACGATAAACGTTCGTGAATGTTCAATGCTCGTTTCTTCGTTCTAAGTCAGAATCCGGCCATTTTCGAGTCCGCAACTCTATAATGCCAAATAAGACTTGTCTCCATTGGAAACCAATGTTTCCATGCTCAATATCAAAATTCGCCTTCCATTCCGAGAATTTCACGAATTCGACGATTATCGTCCAATCGTGTTAATTCTGGAAAAACTTCGTTACTTGAGATTTTTAAAACATTTAAATTGGATTCAATCCATTATACTAACATCTTGACATACATACTTCATTAACTTATATTCATGATAAGTTATTACCTATTCTTGATGATTTTGCAACTTATTAAAGTATAAATACTTATATTTCTATTTCATGACTTATGTCTTATTTTTATATGACTTATTAATGAGTTAAGCACTTTAATCATTATTCTTACATCTTATTAATCATACTAATTTTATTAATGTAACATTTAACAAATTCTTATACTTTCATTATAAGTTCATAACTTATTTACGAATGAATTTCTTATTAATGACTTATTCGGCTTATTAAGACTTAAGCCCCTTGATTCATTATTCCAACCTCTTCTTAGCATGCTTGTTCTTCCAACACCCCCTTCTCTAACAAAAGAAGAGAAAGAGAAACATGGTTCAAGAACACTTACTCTTTGATGATATATTGCTAAATCTTTGATCTTCTTCTTGCTTCTTGAAATATGAAAGACTAACTTTCTAACTTATTCTCTCTAACTAATAAGTTATAATTTATTAGTGGAAAAGCTAACAAAGGAAGTATAACTTTTGTGTGCTTATTCTCTCTACCAAATAGCTCTCAACTTAAGTTGGATGAAAAACTAACAATCAACAAATGAAAACAAAGCTTACTATTTATAGAAAATCCTAGATGAGGGCATTATGGTCATTAAGCCAGTTCCACCTACTTAATCCACCTCTTTACTATTCATTACTTAACTCTTAAGTTAACTTGCTCTCCAAATAAATTACTTGGTCATCACACTTAATTAATCATTAAGTATACTTGTTTATCACATTAATGCACTTTTTGTGATCACCACACTAACTTAGCCTCTAAGTTTGATTGTTCATCACATCAATTTCTTGTCCACCACTTTGGACTATCCATGGTTTGCTCCATGGTTCATACCCATTGGATAATTACCTTGGGCCTTAGCTTAATTAACTTACTTAATCATTTGGGCTTCTATCATAATTTTACTTCGGGCTTGTAATAAACAAACATTGGGCTTGCATTAATAAACTCATATTGGACTTAACCATCCAATACTTGGGCTCACATAATACTTAACAAATCCTACCAATTCCTTTCTTTTGGCTTAAAGCCTTACAACATATATTATACGTATAATTCTCGTACTCTAATTCGTATACTTAGTCAACATATACGACATACCATTATTCATACGTACTCGTATAATAACTCATATAGTATTCGTATTCCTTACCTCGTACAATACCTACGTATAATACGATCATCACTTAATTCATTACATATATTTAAATTCCTTCTCGAAAGTCACATTTCCTAAACGTTAGGTTTTAAGTCCACAGGCGAAATATTACGTTTTCCATAGCAGAAATATTATTGGATATTCCATCTCACCTCAATATTCTATCGTTACGTATTTCTCGGAAGTTCAAAAATAATTCCCGAGCAGAAATGTGTGAATTGGGATTATTGATAATCTATTCATCTGTTATCAAATGTTATTATCTTTTGTCAACTACCTGATTTGGTTTTCAAAAGAAGACTAGAACGTTAAATAAATGTTTTTGTCGGTTAAACGACAGGCACGCGAGGTTGCCACCAATTAAACGTATATACGTTTAATGAATGTAGTGCTGATCAACATAGAGTACAATAGGCTGATCACCGAGAAGTGCTCGTAAGTAATATCGGGCTTACGGACTTAGTTCTAGGTTGTCCTTTTCAAAGAACAAAATTAGGAAATATTTATTAATCAATGCCGATAATGTTCAACCGAGGGCCAATCGAGTAAAAAAGGAGACTTTTGTTTAGAGGATAATACACTCTATGGTGCTTTTTGTGGTTTCAGTGGTTCAGAGACTCAAGCTCCTAATACACTCTTCTGCTTTCAACTAGCAGGATTTCCACTAAGGAAAGGCAGCACCCTGAATCACTAAGATTCCTTTAAGGCCAGCAGTCTTGGGACTTCAGTTCACTAAGAACTCTTCAAGGCCAGCAGCCTTGGAATGTCTTTAGTTCCCTAGGAACTCTTTAAGCCCAGCAGGCTTGGAACTTCATTTAGTCCCTCCGGACAAGGACCTTTCAGGCCCTGGCTTCTTGTTGTTGTTGTTGTTGGTTTGTTGGAGTTGGTGCTGAGCTGCTAAGATGTCTTCATGCTTTGAACATCTTCTATACTAAGCAGCTTGGCGTGATCATTCCCTTTGCTTAGAATTAAACGTATTTACATTTACTCTATGACCTATCAGTTAAACCCAAAAATACCGACCAAGACATAGCGTCACCTAATATTAGTTGACAACTGAAAATTAATATAAAATATTAAATATTATGTTTTTATACCTAAATTTAGACAACTTAAGTTTTCAAATATTGTATACACAAGACTGCGCCGTCGTACGAATATTCCCCGACAGCAAGAATATTCCACGACCAAACGAATATTCTCCGACAACAATGAGTATTTTATAAACACTTGCTTATTTGAAATATTTGCGCATTTTACCCATAACTAATCACATTAATCAAATCAACCCTTAGTATTTCAAAATGATAAATAGAGGAAATTAAATTTCATTTATTAATAATTTGGAGTCTTACAACCTCCCCTCCTTATTAAATTTCGTCTTCGAAATTGACGTACGTACCTGGTGTTTCGAAAAGATGAAGATACCTCGCTTTCATTTTCGTTTCCAACTCCCAGATCATTTCCTCAATAACATGGTTTCTCCACAAAACTTTAACTTATGGTATGACCTTCGTGCGTAGGACATGCTCCTTCCTATCCAAGATCTTGACAGGTACCTCTTCGTACGTTAAGTCTTTGGCTATCTCGTCCGGTTCTAACTCAATAACGTGGTTCGGGTCTTTCACATATTTACGAAGCACGGATACGTGAAAAACATTATGAACACGAGACATACTTGGAGGTAACACGAGTCTATAGGCCACATTTCCTACTCGGTCAAGAATCTGAAATGGACCAATAAATCGTGGATTGAGCTTTCCTCTCTTCCCAAATCTTGCAACTCCCTTTCATGGAGTCACACGCAACAATATATGATCCCCAATGTCAAATTCCACGTCCTTTCGATGAAGATCCGCATAACACTTTTGTCGATCCTGTTCCGTTTGTATACGTTGTCGAATTGTTTGGATCTTCTCTGTAGTCATTCGTACCAACTCTGGTCCCAACAACGTTGCTTTTCCCACCTCATCCCAACATATTGGAGAGCGACACTTTCGTCCATACAATGCTTCAAATGGAGCCACACCTATACTTGCCTGATAACTGTTGTTGTAGAAGAATTCCACCAATGGTAGTTACTTATCCCAACTCCCTTTGAAATCGAGGACACAAAGTCTTAATAGATCTTCAAGAGTTTGAATACTCCTCTCTGATTGCCTGTCCGTTTGAGGATGGTATGCCGAACTGAATCGTAAATCCATGTCCATATCTTTTTGCAAGCTATCCCAAAATCTTGAAACCACATTTGCCTTCCCGTGACAAATTTATAAAATCTTTAAAGTAACATACGCCATATTAATTGAATGTAAGAACAATGTATATTTGCTTCCACAACTTCCGCACCAAAGGAAGTTTGTTTTGGATAAGCTCAACAATGGTTCTGAAATTTAGAACGTTCATCAACTATGGACTAATCGAATCAATAAGGGTTCTCTAGTTTTACAAGGTTCAATCATAATTGATATTCAATTTGAATAATAAAATTTAAGATGTGTATTGTATAACAAGAATCATGCTTTTAAAGAATGATAGCATCTAATATGAAATCTGGACTTGAACAATAATAAACAAGATAGAATAATGAACTTATTTTATGTAAAAAAAACAAGGTTTAGGAACTTGCTCAGATAAAGTTAGGGTTAGAGAACTTGCCTAGTACGTAGGCTATAAACGATTACTACTCCCGTTCACCACAAGTCGTACACAATACCATATGTATTCACGACATTCATTAGTTACATTAATACTAACCTTATAGGTTTAGTTTCCTCTTTTAATACAACTTGTTAACTTGGTTTAAATTCTGCTCATTACCATCATTCACATATATAGGACTTAAATCTCAAATCTTAAGTTTAAACAACATCATATCATCTCATGGACATCATCATTTTTTTAATGTGGTTTAATCAGTTACAAAACATAGTAGTTATAAGGTCACAAGACCTTTTCTAATTTATTTTTCTAATTCTCTTATTATATTGTTCACTAGTCACATTTTCACTTAATTGTTTAATATAAACTCCACTTTATTTAACAAATTATTACCCTTCTAATTTAATTACTTAATTAAATTAGAATATTTTCATTCTCTTACTATCATTACACTCGAATAAATTATTTCATAATAATTTCCATCGAATATTTATTTTATTCCATTAATATTTCATAAATATTTCAACTAAAATATTCATTTTATTTGATAAATATTTTAATAATAATTTCCATCGAATATTTATTTTATTCCATAAATATCTCTATTAAAATATTTATTTTATTTTATAAATATTTTAATAATAATTTCCATCAAATATTTATTTTATTCCATAAATATTTCGACTAAAATATTTATTTTATTTGATAAATATTTTAATAATAATTATCTTCGAATATTTATTTTATTCCTTAAATATCTCAATTAAAATATTCATTTTATTTGATAAATATTTCAATTAATTATTTATTTTTTAATTTTTTTTAATTTTTTTGCCAACCGAGGCGGGATTACCCAGACTCAGTTTCTGTAGTTTCTGTAGTTCACGATAACATAACAAGGTCAATTTAGGCAAAAAATCTCACACAAGTTCAACCATATGTTCTCGTGAAGAACACAGAACAGGGTCATAACTTCCAATTTCCTTATCCATAAAGCATACCCAAATACTATAATTCATATATGATCATTACCCAACCTTTCTAACATGATTTTAACAACTTAATTCATACAATCACTTGTATCAAATCACATAATTTCATTGTTCTTATGAAAAACTCAATTTTAACATTATTAACGAAATCAACCAATGCGAACTCATTTTTCGACCAAATCAGTCCGTTTAAGTTTTGTTCTTTTCATTTTTATATGTATAAACGAAATCATTCATTAGTTTTCTGATTAATATGCAATTTAAACATAAACTTTTATACTTATAAGCCATATACATATATTTTTCTCTGTAAAACAATAAAACTCTAATTTGAACATGATTTCATGGACTAATTACTCTAAAACACATATAGATAATATATAATTGAATTATACGGGTTAATAAACATATAAAACATCATAGATTTAACAAATAGCCATGAAAATTCAATTGTAGAAAGTTAAAAGCCAATTTTCATGAAAAACTTTAATAACGTAAATTAAAACTGAGATAAGGGTTTACCCTTGATTACTCTGTTATGATAAGGCACATAAGCTTTATACCGTGTGCTACTGTGCAACCATTAGTAGAATTATGTGTCCTTGTTTGACAGAGATAACATTAAATTAACCCTTGTTAACGTGATTGGATAGGTGATTTGTGGATTAGGGTTCCTAGTAGAATCAGGGTAAAGCCTTATATTTATAGTGTTCTCACCATCTCTATAAAATCCTTCCCCATGTTGGATTAGGGTTCCTTCCCAATCAGCAATTCCTTAATAGGATTGCATAAAACCTCCTAGAACTAATAAAGTTAGCTCAAATCCCAACACTTCCTTCCATATCTAGAAACCAAATATAACTAGGAACCCTAATCCACAAATCCCCTCATCTACCAAAACAACCCCTTATTAAAGCTCACATAATATCACATGGGTAACAACCCACAATATATCCTAGGCCCAAATATTCATGGCCCAAGAATCCTTATAATACATTGTGGCTGTCCATCCATTAATCAAATGGTTAAATAGAGATTTCATCCGCAGTTTAATATCCAATATATGACAATTTAATTCTACGAAAGGAAAAGATTTTCAAAATACTCCTTCCTAGTGTAAATCCTTCGTCCACATAATTAAACTAGGAAACTTGACAAACTTTTAAAAAAATGTTTGGTCGGGAACGAAACTAGTGCCAACTCTTAATGGAATTTAGATTGAATTTGTATAGTAGCTGGCACCCATTATCAAGAGAAGTTAGAGTAACCAAGAAAATAAATAACAGCTGTTGTAGGATTGTAAAGTTAAGTTACCCTCACGTGACCCTAACACGTGATAATTATAATTAATGGATGTGACCTTATCTGTTTATGGGGTATAGTTTATACTAAGGGTGAGCATGGTGCGGTTTGAAGTCTAAATCGCACCCGAAACCGCTTAGGTGCGGTTTGAAAAATTCAAAACCGCACCCGAAACCGCTTGTGATTGGTGCAGTGCGGTTTTAAAGTGTGCGGTGCGGTTTTAATTGGTGCGGTTTCAGTTCCAAAACCAATTGAAACAACAAAAAAGTTTAAGTCTTCAATAAAATTTAACATAAAACTTACATCGAGCAATTAACTTAGTGACAAAGTCGACCATGAGAATTATATCAAGCATGCTTTAAAACTAAAATATGCGTTATATAAAACAACGGAGACCATATATTCGATAACAAACAAGAATGTTTATCTAGTTCCCCAAAAATTAAAAGTATATACTGAAGATAGAATAAAATATATTGCAGGGAGGACTAAAAATAATCTATTAGACTATTACAATTATAGCATTGACATTAACCAATGCATCAAGTGCTCGAGCCCCTCAACTATAAGCCCCTCCAATAACGCATCAAACAAATTCAAAATTCCAAAATCCAATTGCTTAATTTTTGACTCTATAACCTCTAACATCTTCTTTCAATCGGTGAAAAAATGACAATGCAAGACTGAGGTTTTCTCTGAGCGTGTTCAAGTGAAAAGTAACTTTAGAATTTACTAGAGATAATACATACATACACACACATGGTGCGGTTTCGGTTTTATGCGGTTTGGTTTTGGCTAGTAACCAAACCGGAACCGTAAATTTGGTTATTCTACCCACCTAAAACCGCCACATACGCCGGAACCGTTGGTGCGGTTTTAATTGGTGCGGTTCGTGCGATTTTTGGTGCGGTTTCGGTTCCAATTTGATTACTTGTTCAGCCCTAGTTCATACTGAAATTAGTACACACATCTACATATGAAAGTTATTACATATGACTAAATTTGGTTTCTGTATAACTTAATAATATTTTTAATTCATTTATATCATTTTTAAATGATTTTTAAATTAATAAAATCATTTTAAACTATTTATTTAATATAATTATTAAATAAATTTATTATCATGAATATTAAATTAATTTCATTAATCTTAAGTTATTAATGAAATTATCCTTTAAATATTAAAAGTTATATTTTATAACTTAAAATATCTTTAAACACTTTATTTTCATTTAAAATGATTATTATAATATTAAAATCATTTTAAAACTAATTTATATAATATAATTATTAAATAACCTTAATATCATTAATAATAATTAATGGAGAATTTAAGTTATAAATATGTTATAGTGATTATGGTAAGCAATTGCTTGAGTAACACGTGGCAGAACTCTTAGGATTCAAGAGCCTTCTTCAAAATAAGCCAAGAATGCTTAAAATAATTAACAAAATAGTGTACATGGTTACTATTTCCACTAAGTCTATTAAGTCAATAAGTAGTTATTTTAGAGAATAAATGGACCCATAGTACTCTATGTTGAGAGAGTACCAATTATGTCCTCTTAAAAAGTATATCTTAATAATAAGTTTTTAAACGACATAACTAACAATTATGTCATCCCAAATTTTCAGTCAAAATTTGATATCAAAGTTACGTTATAAAACCCTATTGCGAAATTTGAGGAGACAAATAATAGTAAAATATTTATAAGATAATAAGTTATTTTTAGTTTAGTTTGGTAGACTGTTTGATAATAGTACATGAAAAGTCTACCAAAATATAATTAAATATGTAAATCATATCGTCCGGTTAATGACGTTATGGCCCAACCTTGGGAAGTTTTACATATCGGTCCGACAACACTAGTTTTAATTATTACGAAATAGCATAATACTTGTAATTAGGTGACCAAACTTCTCCTTAACTCATGTATTTAATATAATAATTAAATAAATCTAATACCATTAGTATAAATTTATTAATGAAAATTCTCCAAAAATATTAAAAGTTAGATTTTATAACTCAAAATATTTTAAAACACTTTATTATTATTTAAAATGATTTTTAATATATTAAAATTATTTTCTCTAATTTATTTAATACACTAATTAAATAAATTAAATATCATAATATTCAAATAATTATAAATATTAATGAAAAATATCCCAAATAGTCAAAAGTTAATTTTCATAACTTAAAATAATTTTTAAAATCATTTTTGTAATTTTTAAAAATTTATTTAATTATATTTTGGTTATGTTCATCGAGTGTAAATACGAAAATATAACAATGACCAGAGAAATATTAGATAATAACTCTCAAGTAAATATTAGGGTCATGGGCTTTTCGATATATTTTAGAAAAGCATGAGCCAATATTTTTTCTAGATTGTACCATCTCCTTTTCAAAATAGCTTACTAAGCTGTGAACTTCAAACATTAAATATCTTTGATATTAGTACGACGTATAATATCAAAGATTAATTAGTTTGCATTCATAATACAAGCTCATTTATTTGGTTAAAATCTCAGTTCATAACTCGGAAGATAAATATTTTTATGGTAATATAAATTTATCATCAAATAATATAATATACAATATTAAAAAGTTTTAGTTTAATTAGTAATCACGCGTAATGGTTATGAGTGTTCTTGATGCTCAATAAAGAACTAATGATAGGTCGATGTTATCGGAGAATAAATAATATGCAAAAACTCAATGACTAACTCTTATATATGATTAGTATTTTAAATATTAAGTCTTAGATGAATCAAGAACACTATTAAAATAATAATAAAAAATGGTCATTAGGGTTATATATTTATACTATAGTTTAGTATATTATGAATCATAGTAACAAACACTCTTAGTAGAGTTAAGTAAAAAGAAATTATCAAAGATTATTCTCTAAAATAACTACTTATTGACTTAATAGGTAATTAAGATAACATCGGATATTAAATTATTATACAATGACATGTGACATAATATATGAAATGATTAAAAACATATTACATGTAAATAATTTATCAGATAATATAGATTTCAATATCCCCAAATATAATAAAACAACTTGTACCAATTACAAAGTCATTATTTTATAATTATAAAATAAGAAGTTATTTTATATAATTTTAATAATTCTATGACAATTAGATCATTGGTCATCTCTCAACAATACAGATCTTGCGTAAAAGGTGTATGTACTCACCAACGAGGAGAACGTGCATGAATATTGTGACTTCACTTGAGTTGTATTCCTTTTTACAACTTTCTCATTAAACGGTGAAAATTTCTGAATTGACTAGAACTTCCTTAATTGATGGTGTTTCATCTAAAATCTTTTGACCTAAATCTTTCTATTGAATCTTAATCGTTATATTTGAATTGTGATCATTATGTTCTACTTATTCAATTATTGAATAAGTTAATATTTGATTGCCAATACCATTAGTATGATAATTGTAACACCCCAGTCCCACATCGAAAGATAGGGGAAAAATTTGTCTACATATAAGGAAATAAGTTACTACCAATAGTACCTTCAAGTCATGACCTTTTGGGAACCTGTGGTGGGCTAGATGACCCAAGAAGATACTATTGGGCAGTGGTTTGAGGCCTTATTTTGATGGATTTGATTCGATTCGGACTTGGGATTTGACCCAAGACTTATTCTGGACTCGGGATTTGATCCGGGTTGTTTCATATGGTATCAGAGCCGACTCTCGAAAGCTCGGGTCGGGTTATCCGATTGGGTTGTCGGAGGTGGGGACACGAAGGCTGGTGGTATTATCCCACAATGGAGAGATGAAGGTCCGGAGGTGGGGACATGAAGCCAGCCGATATTATCCCACAATGGCTAGAGAGGCAAAAATCTTTGGGCCGTGTGTGTGATCGGATTCTGACGGAGACGTCAGAAATTTAAGTCCCACATCGAAAGATAGGGGAAAAATTTGTCTGCATATAAGGAATTAAGTAACTACCAATAGTACCTTCAAGTCATGACCTTTTGGGAGCCTGTGGTGGGCTAGATGACCCAAGAAGATACTATTGGGCCAGTGGTTTGAGGCCTTATTTGGATGGATTTGATTCGATTCGGACTTGGGATTTGACCCAAGACTTATTCTGGACTCGGGATTTGACCCGGATTGTTTCAATAATGTTAGTATGACATACACCCAAGACTTGACGTACTCAATTAATAATTATAATAGCACAACAATGTAAAATATTATCATAAATACTTGTATGCAATCTCCTGAGTATATTGTCTATAGGCTAATTAATTATTAGTGTTAAATAATTAGTAAATATAACTAGTTAATTAGCTATATATTATGTTTATAGTTATATAATTGAGTGACTTCATGAATTACTGTTGATAGTTATAAAATTTTAAGAGGTCCCATAGTACTCTATTATAACACATATAGTTGGAAATAAGGTCACATATTAGAAATACACGTGGGGTTTAAAAGTCATAACATGGAACATTAATACTTTTTTATTTCTATCAATATCAAATACATACATAATGACCTATTTCATATTATAGCTAATTAACTAGTTATATTTACTAATTATTTAACACTAATAATTAATTAGCCTATAGACAATATACTCAGGAGATTGCATACAAGTATTTATGATAATATTTTACATTGTTGTGCTATTATAATTATTAATTGAGTACGTCATGTCCTGGGTGTATGTCATACTAACATTATCATACTAATGGTATTGGCAATCAAATATTAACTTATTCAATAATTGAATAAGTAGAACATAATGATCACAACTCAAATATAACGATTAAGATTCAATAGAAAGATTTAGGTCAAAAGATTTTAGATGAAACACCATCAATTAAGGAAGTTCTAGTCAATTCAGAAATTTTCACCGTTTAATGAGAAAGTTGTAAAAAGGAATACAACTCAAGTGAAGTCACAATATTCATGCACGTTCTCCTCGTTGGTGAGTACATGCACCTTTTACGCAAGATCTGTATTGTTGAGAGATGACCAATGATCTAATTGTCATAGAATTATTAAAACTATATAAAATAACTTCTTATTTTATAATTATAAAATAATGACTTTGTAATTGGTACAAGTTGTTTTATTATATTTGGGGATATTGAAATCTATATTATCTGATAAATTATTTACGTGTAATATGTTTTTAATCATTTCATATATTATGTCACATGTCATTGTATAATAATTTAATATCCGATGTTATCTTAATTACCTATTAAGTCAATAAGTAGTTATTTTAGAGAATAATCTTTGATAGTTTCTTTTTACTTAACTCTACTAAGAGTGTTTGTTACTATGATTCATAATATACTAAACTATAGTATAAATATATAACCCTAATGACCATTTTTTATTATTATTTTAATAGTGTTCTTGATTCATCTAAGACATAATATTTAAAATACTAATCATATATAAGAGTTAGTCATTGAGTTTTTGCATATTATTTTTTCCCCGATAACATCGACCTATCATTAGTTCTTTATTGAGTATCAAGAACACTCATAACCATTACGCTTGATTACTTATTAAACTAAAACTTTTTAATATTGTATATTACATTATTTGATGATAAATTTATATTACCATAAAAATATTTATCTTCCGAGTTATGAACTGAGATTTTAACCAAATAAATGAGCTTGTATTATGAATGCAAACTAATTAATCTTTGATATTATACGTCGTACTAATATCAAAGATATTTAATGTTTGAAGTTCACAGCTTAGTAAGCTATTTTGAAAAGGAGATGGTACAATCTAGAAAAAATAATAAAAATACATTGTATTCATAATGCATTTGAAGATTAATTATATAATATAATTATATAAATCCATCATATATTATAATTCATGATGGATTGATATCATAACAATGGATATAATGTCTATTATGTAATACCCGAAAAAAAAAATATTAAATAAAAAAAATTATTTTATTTTAAAATATATTAATTGGACTTTGTCATTTATTGGGTCAAACTAGTGATTTAATTTATGTGGGCTAATAAATATTAGTAAGTGTGGATAAATTAATATTTTAAAATTGGGCTTTAAAAACTAATTTAGTTTAAATTATGTGGGTAATAATAAATCCTATTATAATTAGGAGAAATAATAAGACAATAAATAAAACCTAACCCTCATCTTATGCGAACGGGAGAAGAGGAAAAAAAACGCAGTCTCTACTAAAAAGAAAGAGAAAGAAGAAAAAGTTGTTACTTATTGTATTGTGAGAGAAGTTGCGTACGAATTAATCAGAAAAAAAAAGAATCAGGTTTGCTGTTTGTTTTTCGGTTGGTACTTTATGTATATACATGGTTATTAACTTATTATGTTCCTAACTTCAGTATACTTAATTGATGTGAGTGGTTATATATATATATATATATATATATATATATATATATATATATATTATATATATACGAATCTTGCAAAAAAAAAAAAGTGGGGAGTTCAAATCATGTTTTAAAAATCAGCAGGTCAACACTAATTTGTTTGTATATATTTATATTCTTATGTTTTGGTCGGTATTAATATATATATATATATATATATATATATATATATATATATATATACATATATATATATGACAATATGATTTTATTGAGCGAATGAGATTTGTTATATATATAATATCTTTAGGTTTTTTTATTTGTTTAAGTTTTAAAAAAAATGTAAAAATATATATATATAAAAAAAATGATTAGAATATAAATTATAATCATTAGGTAACTTATAATTGTATTATTATTACTTTTTATTAGATCGGACGGATGGAATTTAAAGAGTTAGTTTTGTAATATAAATTTTGGAGTATTAATAATTAATAAAAGGCGATAATTAAAGGCATATTAAATAGATTATGAATTATTTTGGAATTATTAGTTTGGATTATTTTTAATTTGAGGTGAATAACGTTTCGTATTTGATATCGTTGGCATTTGAGGATAAAATTTTGTGGAGTGTGCTATAAATGGTTTGGAAGTATCAGGTACGGATTCCGTACTCTTTCAGCGATACCTTTGTTAAATTTGATTTGTTCGTTTTGTTCCTCGTTTCGAATTTCTGTTATTATTTCACATAATTGTTTCTTGTGAAATTGATATATTTATTTCATTTTGGAGTTGACACATTGGACTCATACTTGTACTCTTTGAATGAGGTTATCATGTCTAATATTTATTTTGATAATTGTAGAGCGGTACATGTTGCTATATTCTTTTTGAAACCTTGTGACTATAATTTGATTTGGTTCAACATGTATATATAGAACCCTTTTGTTGGTATTATGTCGCATGTGTTGTGACATGATATTTTTGTTAGAATATATCGTAGGGTATACCTGAGCTATAACCACCTGTGGGGGTACCACATGCATGTCTTGGCACGAGAGGCATGACACTTTTCGTGGCGGTGTGATTTGTCCACGGCGTCTCCGTTTTGGGCTCCAGAGAAAGTGGGCCATTTGGTGTTTTGTTGTGGGAGGCGTATGGGTTAACCCTAGTTTTCTGTTCTGCGGATTGGTGATGTTGTGCCAAACACATCTATCCGATTTGCATACATTTGAATTCGCGGTCCAATGTGTGACTTGCCTGTGTGGCATGGTTTTGACTTGCCTGTGTGGCATCATTTGACTTGCCTGTGTGGCATTGTTTTGACTTGCCTATGTGGCAAGGTATATTTCTGAGCTCAATCGGTATGAAATAACCTCAGCCATTTGTTTCAGCCTATTATTTTATTGTATTAGTTGTTGGCTTCTGTTCAGTTCAATTCATCGGATTAGTTACTTCAGTTCGTTATTTCTTTAATATTCTGTCTGTTTCATTAATTATGTTGGTTCAAATATATTCTATTCAAATCTTCAGAGATTTTATTTTGTTAGAGGCAATATTTTGTCTCAGTTGATTTTGTATTTTAGTTGTATATCTTTTGTATCTTTATTTCCGTACTGGGCAATTGGCTCATGCTGTGTTTTTCTTCCGGCAGGTTTGCAGGGGTGATTCAGGGCTAGTGTAATGAGGGAGTTGTCTTTGACCATCAATCTAGGTTGTTTCGATTTTGAGTTTTGATTATTTTGACTCAGTTTGGAGAATTGTACTTATTACTTTATTAATGAATCACCACTATTAATATTTTGAAGTTATTAGCGCTCTGTTTACTTTTTTGAGGTTTGTTGTGCTTTGCAGGTGACATCCCTTTCCTTTTCGGGAAGGGGGTGGATCATGTGATTTAACGCGTGGAACCTTACCGGCCAAGGCTTGACACGATAGCTGACGAATCTTTTACGAGTACATGAATAATTACGTGGACCGATAACTTATTCGCGTTGATCGTTACAGAGAGCGGCGCTACGTCGTAACTAAATTATTATTTTTTTGTATCTTATTTGGATTCCGAGGACGGAATTATTTTTAAGGGGTGAAAAATGTAATAACCTGTTTTTTTATATAATTAAATATTAATTGATTTTATCTTATACAGTTGTGTTTAAATTGAAAAAGGTAAATGATTTTGTTTCCCTCTTTTCTTCCTTGTTTTGTTTGGAAAATTAAATTCGTTTAGTAGATAATTAAATAACTGATTAAATTAAAATTGAGAAAGACATTTCCTTTTGTTAAAGTCTTGTGGTAAAATTATTCGGAGCGGAAAGCTACTCAGGAGATAGAGGAGTCTATTCGAGCAAAGTATCCGTATCTTTTGATAATTAGGTACGTTCATTCTTTTGATTCCGGGGACGGACTCCTTTTTAAGGGGTAGGTTATGTAATACCCGAAAAAAAAATATTAAATAAAAAAAAATTATTTTATTTTAAAATATATTAATTAGACTTTGCCATTTATTGGGTCAAACTAGTGATTTAATTTATGTGTTTAATAAATATTAGTAAGTGTGGATAAATTAATATTTTAAAATTGTGCTTTAAAAACTAATTTAGTTTAAATTATGTGGGTAATAATAAATCCTATTATAATTAAGAGAAATAATAAGACAATAAATAAAGCCTAACCCTCATCTTATGCGAACGGGAGAAGAGGAAAAAAACGCAGTCTCTACTAAAAAGAAAGAGAAAGAAGAAAAAGTCGTTACTTATTGTATTGTGAGAGAAGTTGCGTACGAATTAATCAAAAAAAAAAGAATCAGGTTTGCTGTTTGTTTTTCGGTTGGTACTTTATGTATATACACGGTTATTAACTTATTATGTTCCTAACTTCAGTATACTTAATTGATGTGAGTGGTTATATATATATATATATATATATATATATATATATATATATATATATATATTAATTTATCAGGAAGGAAATATACTACATATATATATATATATTATATATATACGAATCCTGCAAAAAAAAAAGTGGGGAGTTCAAATCATGTTTTAAAAATCAGCAGGTCAACACTAATTTGTTTGCATATATTTATATTCTTATGTTTTGGTCGGTATTAATATATATATATATATATGACAATATGATTTTATTGAGCGAATGAGATTTGTTATATATATATAATATCTTTAGGTTTTTTTATTTGTTTAAGTTTTAAAAAAAATATAAAAATATATATATATAAAAAAAATGATTAGAATATAAATTATAATCATTAGGTAACTTATAATTGTATTATTATTACTTTTTATTAGATCGGACGGAGGGAATTTAAAGAGTTAGTTTTGTAATATAAATTTTGGAGTATTAATAATTAATAAAAGGCGATAATTAAAGGCATATTAAATAGATTATGAATTATTTTGGAATTATTAGTTTGGATTATTTTTAATTTGAGGTGAATATGTTTAGGTTGCGAATAACGTTTCGTATTTGATATCGTTGGCATTTGAGGGTAAAATTTTGTGAAGTGTGCTATAAATGGTTTAGAAGTATCAAGTACGGATTCCGTACTCTTTCAGCGATACCTTTGTTAAATTTGATTTGTTCGTTTTGTTCCTCGTTTCGAATATCTGTTATTATTTCACATAATTGTTTCTTGTGAAATTGATATATTTATTTCATTTTGGAGTTGACACATTGGACTCGTACTTGTACTCTTTGAATGAGGTTATCATGTCAAATATTTATTTTGATAATTATAGAGCGGTACATGTTGCTATCTTCTTTTTGAAACCTTGTGACTATAATTTGATTTGGTTCAACATGTACATATAGAACCCTTTTGTTGGTATTATGTCGCATGTGTTGTGACATGATATTTTTGTTAGAATATATCGTAGGGTATACCTGAGCTATAACCACCTGTGGGGGTACCACATGCATGTCGTCTTGGCACGAGAGGCATGACACTTTCCGTGGCGGTGTGATTTGTCCACGGCGTCTCCGTTTTGGGCTCCAGAGGAAGTGGGCCATTTGGTGTTTTGTTGTGGGAGGCGTATGGGTTAACCCTAGTTTTCTGTTCTGCGGATTGGTGATGTTGTGCCAAACACATCTATCCGATTTGCATACATTTGGATTCGCGGTCCAATGTGTGACTTGCCTGTGTGGCATGGTTTTGACTTGCCTGTGTGGCATCATTTGACTTGCCTGTGTGGCATTGTTTTGACTTGCCTATGTGGCAAGGTATATTTCTGAGCTCAATCGGTATGAAATAACCTCTGTCATTTGTTTTAGCCTATTATTTTATTGTATTAGTTGTTGGCTTCTGTTCAGTTCAATTCATCGGATTAGTTACTTCAGTTCGTTATTTCTTTAATATTCTGTCTGTTTCATTAATTCTGTTGGTTCAAATATATTCTATTCAAATCTTCAGAGATTTTATTTTGTTAGAGGCAATATTTTGTCTCAGTTGATTTTGTATTTTAGTTGTATATCTTTTGTATCTTTATTTCCGTACTGGGCAATTGGCTCATGCTGTGTTTTTCTTCCGGCAGGTTTGCAGGGGTGATTCAGGGCTAGTGTAATGAGGGAGTTGTCTTTGACCATCAATCTAGGTTGTTTCGATTTTGAGTTTTGATTATTTTGACTCAGTTTGGAGAATTGTACTTATTACTTTATTAATGAATCACCACTATTAATATTTTGAAGTTATTAGCGCTCTGTTTACTATTTTGAGGTTTGTTGTGCTTTGCAGGTGACCTCCCTTCCCTTTTCGGGAAGGGGGTGGATCATGTGATTTAACGCGTGGAACCTTACCGGCCAAGGCTTGACACGATAGCTGACGAATCTTTTACGAGTACATGAATAATTACGTGGACCGATAACTTATCCGCGTTGATCGTTACAGAGAGCGGCGCTACGTCGTAACTAAATTATTATTTTTTTGTATCTTATTTGGATTCTGAGGACGAAATTATTTTTAAGGGGTGAAAAATGTAATAACCTGTTTTTTTATATAATTAAATATTAATTGATTTTATCTTATACAATTGTGTTTAAATTGAAAAAGGTAAATGATTTTGTTTCCCTCTTTTCTTCCTTGTTTTGTTTGGAAGATTAAATTCGTTTAGTAGATAATTAAATAACTGATTAAATTAAAATTGAGAAATATATTTCCTTTTGTTAAAGTCTTTTGGTAAAATTATTCGGAGCGGAAAGCTACTCGGGAGATAGAGGAGTCTATTCGAGCGGAGTATCCGTATCTTTTGATAATTAGGTACGTTCATTCTTTTGATTTCGGGGACGGAATCCTTTTTCAGGGGTAGGTGATGTAATACCCGAAAAAAAAATATTAAATAAAAAAAATTATTTTATTTTAAAATATATTAATTGGACTTTGTCATTTATTGGGTCAAACTAGTGATTTAATTTATGTGTTTAATAAATATTAGTAAGTGTGGATAAATTAATATTTTAAAATTGGGCTTTAAAAACTAATTTAGTTTAAATTATGTGGTTAATAATAAATCCTATTATAATTAGGAGAAATAATAAGACAATAAATAAAACCTAACCCTCATCTTATGCGAACGGGAGAAGAGGAAAAAAACGCAGTCTCTACTAAAAAGAAAGAGAAAGAAGAAAAAGTCGTTATTTATTGTATTGTGAGAGAAGTTGCGTACGAATTAATCAAAAAAAAAAAAAGAATCAGGTTTGCTGTTTGTTTTTCGGTTGGTACTTTATGTATATACACGGTTATTAACTTATTATGTTCCTAACTTCAGTATACTTAATTGATGTGAGTGGTTATATATATATATATATATATATATATATATATATATATATATATAAATTTATCAGGAAGGAAATATACTACATATATATATATATATATATATATATTATATATATACGAATCCTGCAAAAAAAAGAAGTGGGGAGTTCAAATCATGTTTAAAAATCAGCAGGTCAACACTAATTTGTTTGCATATATTTATATTCTTATGTTTTGGTCGGTATATATATATATATATATATATATATATATATATATATATATATATATATATATGACAATATGATTTTATTGAGCGAATGAGATTTGTTATATATATAATATCTTTAGGTTTTTTTATTTGTTTAAGTTTTAAAAAAAATATAAAAATATATATATATATATATATATATATATATATATATAAAATGATTAGAATATAAATTACAATCATTAGGTAACTTATAATTGTATTATTATTACTTTTTATTAGATCGGACGGAGGGAATTTAAAGAGTTAGTTTTGTAATATAAATTTTGGAGTATTAATAATTAATAAAAGGCGATAATTAAAGGCATATTAAATAGATTATGAATTATTTTGGAATTATTAGTTTGGATTATTTTTAATTTGAGGTGAATATGTTTAGGTTACGAATAACGTTTCGTATTTGATATCGTTGGCATTTGAGGGTAAAATTTGTGGAGTGTGCTATAAATGGTTTGGAAGTATCAGGTACGGATTCCGTACTCTTTCAGCGATACCTTTGTTAAATTTGATTTGTTCGTTTTGTTCCTCGTTTCGAATTTCTGTTATTATTTCACATAATTGTTTCTTGTGAAATTGATATATTTATTTCATTTTGGAGTTGACACATTGGACTCGTACTTGTACTCTTTGAATGAGGTTATCATGTCTAATATTTATTTTGATAATTGTAGAGCGGTATATGTTGCTATCTTCTTTTTGAAACCTTGTGACTATAATTTGATTTGGTTCAACATGTACATATAGAACCCTTTTGTTGGTATTATGTAGCATGTGTTGTGACATGATATTTTTGTTAGAATATATCGTAGGCTATACCTGAGCTATAACCACCTGTGGGGGTACCACATGCATGTCGTCTTGGCACGAGAGGCATGACACTTTCTGTGGCGGTGTGATTTTTTCACGGCGTCTCCGTTTTGGGCTCCAGAGGAAGTGGGCCATTTGGTGTTTTGTTGTGGGAGGCGTATGGGTTAACCCTAGTTTTCTGTTCTGCGGATTGGTGATGTTGTGCCAAACATATCTATCCGATTTGCATACATTTGGATTCGCGGTCCAATGTGTGACTTGCCTGTGCGGCATGGTTTTGACTTGCCTGTGTGACATGGTTTTGACTTGCCTGTGTGACATTGTTTTGACTTGCCTATGTGGCAAGGTATATTTCTGAGCTCAATCGGTATGAAATAACCTCAGCCATTTGTTTCAGCCTATTATTTTATTGTATTAGTTGTTGGCTTCTATTCAGTTCAATTCATCGGATTAGTTACTTCAGTTCGTTCTTTCTTTAATATTCTGTCTGTTTCATTAATTCTGTTGGTTCAAATATATTCTATTCAAATCTTCAGAGATTTTATTTTGTTAGAGGCAATATTTTGTCTCAGTTGATTTTGTATTTTAGTTGTATATCTTTTGTATCTTTATTTCCGTACTGGGCAATTGGCTCATGCTGTGTTTTTCTTCCGGAAGGTTTGCAGGGGTGATTCAGGGCTAGTGTAATGAGGGAGTTGTCTTTGACCATCAATCTAGGTTGTTTCGATTTTGAGTTTTGATTATTTTGACTCAGTTTGGAGAATTGTACTTATTACTTTATTAATGAATCACCACTATTAATATTTTGAAGTTATTAGCGCTCTGTTTACTATTTTGAGGTTTGTTGTGCTTTGCAGGTGACCTCCCTTTCCTTTTCGGGAAGGGGGTGTTACATATTATATCCATTGTTATGATATCAATCCATCATGAATTACTTCTCAGTAGATACTATGTATCTTCTAGTAATTCCGTATGGAGAAATTACTAAAGTGATTAAAACTAAAAAAGATATAATTCATCTTATAGTTTCTACTTGCTATATCATATTTGATTTACACTGACACTAAGCATATGTTTGATATAGTATATAGATAAACTAATCATTGATTCGTATGATATTAGTCTCTTCTTTCCCTCATTTTTTATCCCCAATAACGATACTCTTTCCAAATCATTCATGGAGGAATGTTTCGACAACTTTATCTTTACTGATTGTAGCATTAGTATGTCATTCTTTATCAATAGTATATCAACATTAGTTAATGTCAGAAAGTAATACTTACTAGAAGATGATTTCATGGTATCTTGTAAAACCCTAAAAATCATTTTAATATATTTATATTAATTCATTTATCTGTAATGTATTTAAGATAAGATGAAAAAATATTATTAATACTTTTATGATCTGTTGATCAAATTTAAATTAATATTTTCATTACTATGGGTTGGAAGAATACCAGTTGGATTAATATGTCTTGTACTTAATATAAGACATTTACGAAATATCGTTTATAAGACTTCATCTTTAGAAAAAGAAGGAGATATTATTTCTTAATTAACATGGGACTATTTTGATATGGTCACCAGTATTGTGTCTCTTGGAGTTTCTGCTGGTGATGTTGGCAGAGAATAAAAAAGAAAATAAAATAAAATTATCAAGTAAAACAACTTGAAGACTTAGTAATTGATCTGAAAAGCTTTCACTTAAACAAGGTAAAAATAAAGATACATAAAGAATGAACTCCAAAAATGAAGAGTTCAATAACTATGTGTTATTGAATCATTAATTTAATAACTCATATATGTCATAATCATGGTAAGTAAAATAGATTTACAGATAAAATTAACTTATATTTTCGTAATTAATTATTATAAAATCATTATTCATATTCCTATACACGTATTATGTGTAGTTAATAATTATGATATATGTCATCCAACATTGTGAATAATTCCATTAATATGAATTATACACATTTTAAAATTATAAATAGTTTAATATATATATATATATATATATATATATATATATATAATTATGATATCACTAAGTATTTCAAATATAATCATGACATTATCCAATGCCGATAATGTTCTTTCTGTAAACAACACCACTGAGCAGACGATAAAACTTGAATTTTAATTCGGTTTAAGCGAGGATAATCGTATAATTAATAATGAAATATACATTTACATAATATATAATTCATATCTATAAATATTTCATAATGATACCACCAATTTATACGTAAATTGAATATTGATATTATTAGATAAAAACTTCGGATTGTTTAATACCTTATTAATTACATGCGTTCTTGACACGACTCTAAGAGAGACCTATTCATTTGGCGCTTCGTACTATATTATTTAAGTGATCACAATAATTATTCATACTCAATAATATATTCAATGAAATTTTCACCGTTTAATGAGAAAGTTGTAAAAAGGAATACAACTCAAGTGAAGTCACAATATTCAAGCTGTAATTTATCTTCAATTGATTTAACACAAATGAATGACTTAATATAGGTGAATAGTGAGGAACGACGGACTGAGATGAATCATTGGAAAGGTATTTTAATAAACTGAATTATTATTCTGTTGAAATGTTAAACAAATGTTTTGTCGGTAAAACGACAGGCACGTGAGATAATATACACAATGAAATTAAGTAAAATTTGCGGACATGTAAATTGCCTGTTGTAATATCATGTCTAAGAATTAAACAAATAATAAACTGACAGAATTTAGTATCATATCACCAATAATCCAACCAGTAAGAATGTATCTAACTTAAATATACTTTATTTAATTAATAGTTAAAGTCCAATTATAAATTAAATTTTATATTAAGTAATAGGTGATGAAAAGGAAAGGGTATTTTCTGTTAATATGTAATCCATTAATAACTTGAGTATGAATAATTTGACTACCAGTGATCTGAATATTTTGATAAATAGAATGGATATTCATATTATATTGATATATTGAGTGGATTATTACGTTGAAATTACATATACATATATTTTTATGAAAAAATATATAGTATGAGTATATGAGGAGAAAGAGTATTAAAACCTATAGTTAATATCCAATATACCATTAAGAGTACCGATAATATACTGAAGATATGATCATTAATATAACATTAATACAATTGTTAATTGGCATGTTATCTTAAACATATAACAAAACTCACTATATTCATATAATTATTCATTAAATAAGATAATTTAAGCCTACATTTAGTAATATAAACAATTATATTACTGCAAATAAAGTTCAAGTACAAGTTATTATTAGTCAAAACGATCATAACTTAACTAATCATTCATAATAAATAACCATTATGATTATTATAAGGTTAAATATATCATACTAATGATGTATTAATATGTGTTATTACCTATTATGTTTATATCAGCCATATGTAATTAAAATAGACATATATGCAATTATGCAGGTACTAAGGAGGATCTTACACTTAAATTTTATTAAATACTTGAGTTGAAGATAAAGATTGATTATACTTTGAAATCAATCTTTATCTTCAACTCAAGAATGAATTAATATAAGTGTACAATTTTAAACTGAGACAAGAGTTAAAATACTTGCCTTTAGCAATATTTAGAGGGACTTGACGGTTATAAATTTACGATTCACATTTGGGTTCATATAAATAGATAAACTAGTATTCTGTCTACAAATGATGAAATGCCGATAATGTTCATGACATGGGATAAAATATATTTAGCTATGAGTATAAGACACATTATACTATTAAGTCACATGAATGAACTATAGACATTAGGGTTAAATTGCTATATTATCCAACAAATTATTGTATTCAACCCATTGACTAGTACTATTCTAACATTATTCTTTTATAATATAATAACTTGTTAATAAATTACGTGTTCTTAAACAATCGGCTTACTATTAAAATTAATTCTATTTTCAACGAGTCAAGGCGTATTGATATAAGTCATTTTCAACCTATGTAAAAAAAGAATAGTGGTGATGTACCATAGCCCACGTTTCCATTGAGAAGACCCGTTTCTGAACGTGGTTGTATATATATATATATATATATATATATATATATATATATATATATATATATATATATATATATATATATAGAGACCGGATCAGGTCCGGACTCCCGGATTTTAACAAAATCCGGACCTTTTTTTTTTTTTTTGCTTTATTTTTGAAACAACTAAAAAAAATAATTATGGAACTGAAATTTTTCCACAATACAGTGTTTTGGGCGTGATTTGGATGGCTATACCAAAACATTTCTGTACAGTCTGGGCAGACTGTACATACATTGGTTGGTATAGGTATTAAAAACACACCCAAAACACTGTATTATGAAAAATTTTCAGTTCCAAAATTTTATTTTATTTTTAGTTGTTTCAAAAAAAAAAAGCAAAAAAAAAAAATACGGGGTCCGTATTTTAGGACCAGTCCGGGAGACCGGACTGGATCCTCATTCTATATATATATATATATATATATATATATATATATATATATATATATATATATATATATATATATATATATATATATACTAGGGTTAACCCGTGCCTCCGGCATATAATTCATTCTTTTTAAAATGAATCAGCTTTCTACGCATAATTATTTTGCACGACAATTGTTGTAATAAAAGTGTAGTTAACAGAATGATCATTTTGCCAATACCATTATTATTAAATTATATGATGATACTGCTTTGTAGAGTAAAATTCAAGAATAATATTCTTGTACCAAAGTCGATACAAACTATAAGGAATTAAAATTTGAATTAATTCCAGAAAGCATATAAGGTAATATTTATTCACAAGTGTTGCTTTTATCTGTAATACAGACTATATTATAATAGTAATTAGATGATAGAATTAAAAATCATAGTCGCATCTTGATAATATTATTCCGAAAAATAAAATCATAATATTATTTTTCGGAATAATATTAACACAAACTGAAAATATTAATTATTTTCATTAAAATTAATAATTAATGAACACTATTCATCATGTCTTCAGCTATTCTCCTATTTTTCATTTTCCCTTGTCTTTTCCAGACCCTTCTGCCCGAGTCTGCTCAGCTGAAAACATTTAATACAACAAGTATGAGCATTTAACTGCTCAGCAAGTAATAGCATTCTTTAAAGCTTAACAAGAAATAAATGTTTTCTTTGAAGCATGCTTTGACAGTGAATCAAAACTGTAAAGCAATAAATCTTAAATCATGCACATTTCTGGAATATCATAACATTAAATAACTGAGAGGTTTTAAGACCATGAACATATTTTTCTTTTCTTGAAAAAGTTCAATCAGAAATATTATCAGATGAACCGTCTTAACTTACGAGCACGTAGGGTGATCAGCCCTTTATGCCCTGTATTGATCAATACTATCTTTTCCAGAACAATTTTCATGTTCTACATCACCACTCCCAGAGTGCAATAAAAATATCCCATTTAAGGGTATGTTCATCCTCAGTTTTAGATTCCAACTACAATAATATAGTTGGACAGCTTAAATCATGGCACAATAATATTTCAAGACTTAATATAAAGAAATTGAAATATTTCACAGCTGTGTCTGGCCAGAAGGAATGGCTCAAACTTCTTTGCAACATGCTCATGCATAAGATAATAGCTTACCCAATCTTTTGAAGCTGATTGGAATAAAAAGATTATTCAATCTTATAATATTCATAAATAATGAAAGACAGTTCAGAAATTAGAGAACCTGTCAACATATGAATAATCTCAAAATACTTGCTCAATAAAGAGTAAGATTTAGATACTTGCCTTGTTTGTAGACTATTGGTATAATTTCAGCTTAACTTGTGTATTCTCACAGATCCTACACAATTATTTGCATTCACAAGTATATTAGCCAAATAGCCAAGTCATATAACTTGTATGTTCACATATCACATAGTCACAGTGATCATGTTTTTTGTTCATATTCCATATTTAAGATACATTTTTCAAATATCTCATCCATGTTCTTACAATAACCTTTTCTTTCTTTTATAGGGTTTGACCCATTTTCTGTTCATAAACTTTTCATGATATTAGTTCATACTCCTTTTACTTCTTTTCTTTGCCATAAGTATACATTGTAATCTGCTTTATAACTTAGGTATTCAGGATGAATACATAAGGTATTTCATGTATTAAGTATGATTATATATCATGAGGATAGAACTTTTAGTTTCCAATCTACGCTATAAATTATATAGTTAAACTATTCGTTTAAACTTAATGTGTTTCTTAGTTATCTAAAAACAGCCTTCTTTAACCAAATATAACTTGCAACCTTTATTGATGCTTTAACAATTCTCTTTTAATTTGACTTTATCAACCTATTATCATTACACTATGACGAGGTTAAGTTTTGCTTGCTATTCTTTTGTTTCCTCTATTTAACTAAGTGAGTCTAGCAACTCACTTAAATACACTAACAGTTTCTTAGCATTTCTTTATGCTATTAGTCACTGATGTTTGACTTTGTGAGATTTAATAAATTTAGTGTGACTTTACACTGCGTTAGCAGTTAACTAACATCTGCTGCTGCAATTGTGCAGTAGCTTTGCCTCTCCCTTGCTAACTAATTAGCTCCAACTGCATTTTTAATTTAAATTGAGCTGCCCCAAAAATGCCATAGCAGTTTCTTAATGTTATATGATGTCCTTTACTTATGCTACAAAATAAAACCACAAGTGGTCTTTCTTTATTGCTGTTGCAGCTAGTTTCTGTACGCCACTGCTGATTATAGCTGCTGCCAGTGGGCAGCAGCCCTTTCTTTTAGTCCCTACTTTGATACACCTTAATCCTTACATTATATTTCTATCTCAAGTTGGTTGCCCAAATTTGATAAAAGAGTGTGTTGTGGCTGCTTGATGCTGCTCTATGGCTGCAACCCTTACCTCTCACTCTAAATAATTTACTTTCCTCATGTATCAATTCAATTGCCATAAACTTTTAGCATGTTATATACTCTTTATATCCTTACTTGTATCCTTACTTGTGTTGAGATAATAATTTAAATCTTATGGTTAGATCTTTAATTCCACCATGTAATCCAAATTAGTTTACCCAAACTGTTATAACAGTTACATATTGTTATCTGTTGCTGCAACCGCTGCTGTTTAAGATAGCAGCCCTGTACCCCCATTCAGCCTCTATGTCTACTACTTCAAGATTACACATTCATTTACTCATGCAACTTACTAGGAGCTTAAAAACAATTACTAATCCAGAAACTAACCAAGAACACCTACTGCTATAACAACCCCTTTTTGTTGATTTCCGATGCTGCCCATAGGCAGCAGCCCTTGACCCCCCCCTTTTTTTTTTTTTTTTTCTATTTTGTAACCTTGGGAACTTAAGTTCAGTTATACCCAATTTTAACATATCATATATATCATACTGAAGTATTTTAAGCTTATAAAACTCCTTCATGACCGTCTTTATATACTGCCCAAAACAGAGTGTCCAAGTTACAGGACATACTAAGTCTAACTTTTCATTTATAAAAAAAATGTGCTTTGCTTTAGCTTGGCATACTCAAACCTTCTAATTAGCATCACATATGAATAATAAATTAAACCCAAGCTCTAATCCTACCAAGATTCTGATTTTTAGATAAAACAGTTCATTGAGAGATTTTCTCAAACACTTTACGGGCACAATTTTTCAACACAAGTGTCATAGCTATCTATTTTCTGTAAATCCCCAGTTAAGCTCCCTTATTACTCCACAGCCACATATCTCCTTGTGTCTAAATTCAATCCATAACAGTCAATTTCACAGACAAAACATTAATGCACAAACCAACTGTTTTGTTCTAATTCACAATAACCCATTTTGCTCAATACTAACATCACAGCTAACAAAAACTTAGTGAAATAATTCACATACCTTTCACTTGATTGCTTATAATTTCTTACTATTCTGCAACTTAGTCACAGCTGCTCAAGGATATAATGAAGCTTTCAAATTATTTTCTTGTGCCCGCCGAATATAAATACTGGAGATTGCCATGGAGTAACTCAATTGTGATTAAATGGAGAGGAAATCGGTAATTGCCTTAGTAAGGAACGAAATTGGTTGAGAGAGAAGGAAAGACAGGGAATTATTGGGAGCCTTCGATTTATATAATGATATTCCCTTACTTCCCACATTATAGCTTAACCAAATCAGAAGTCTATTTGTATAATACAAGGACAGCTCCTCCTTGCCGTAGGCTGATCCAGCTAAGCCCCCCTAATCTCATTACAGCTCACGCTTTCCTTCTTTATTGATGACCTTAGTAATCCATAAGACCATGTTTGGTTTTTTTTTTATGCAGTTCAGCCTTAGCTTGGTAAGGTTATTACTATTTAGTTACTCATAAAGTACCAGTGCACATTTTTTATAGTATTGCTACCGAAATTAAAGCACACGGTACAAATAAAATATTAGACTGCATTTTATCAAAAATCTTTTCTTTCAAGACAAAAGTTATTCATTAAATACAGATATTTTAATAAACTTGATTTCTTTTCTTTTAATCACAAATTGCTTCTCTTAATTATTAAATATAACAAACTATGCAATATAATAACACATACTTAAATAAAAATAAAAATTTATTTCAATAAATTCATATTTTATTTACTCAGGAAAATGCGATTCGCTACAGTGGATTTGAAAGATTATGATCATACTATTCAATACCCATCCTAAAAAGGATGGTATTGAATATATTAACATATAGGTATGATTCTTAGTTATGATTTTGCCATTTAAAAATATTATAACTAAGAGTGTTTGATACTTCAATATAAATTAATCAGTTAAGAATGTCTTATTTATGTTAATTTACTTTATTTAACATAGCGGTTACAAGTTTTTGGTATCAGGCAAAAACTATTATAACTTACTCGATCAAGGATTAAATAATTACACATTATGATTTTCACATAATATTTAATAATTATTAAATATTATAATACAACCAATATAAGTATATGGCCCTCACATACACATGAGGATTTGGATATTATAATTTTGACCAATGATTGTGCCGAAAGATATAATGCATAAAAATTGATAAGTTATAGGTCAATTTTTAAAATTTTTTACGTAAATATGTGAACATATGATTAATGGACTTTATTTTTGAAACAGTAGCGCTAACAGATTAAACTCAAGAATGTTTATAACGTTAAACTGTCGTCTTGGTCTATTTAAAAAAAACTTGAGTCTGTTAAGCCCTCTAGTTTTAATTTAGACCCACCATAAATTTTAATCACATCCTTAGTGTCAATTAAGTACTTTAAGATATTTTTCACTGTTTTACAGTGATCTTCTCCAGAATATGACCGATCAACATCAGGTCTCGTATATTTTAATGAGTTAAAATATATAACTGAACTTGATTATCAAATAATTGTCGATAATTGAGTCTCAACGACGAATTAATGACCTTCATATTGTTTCCTATGGTGTCCTTTCCATAGGAAATTTCATTATCTACAACTTTGCAGAATGAAGTTTTTCCAAATTCCAAACAAAAAATTGACCGAAATTCACAAACGGCCGATTTTACAAGCTATAATCAAATTTCAGTCAAGAAATGGGCCCACAGACATGTTTAACATATTTTAAACAACTTTTGTAACAAAAATACTCTTTCTCCTCATATACTCATATATCCCACATTCATTGTAAAAATATCATCATTATTATATTATAATAATATAATAAAATATTATTTTATCAGAAAAGATAAAATATCAATTTTTAACAATTGTCACTTTAAAATTTTCTCCATCTATATCCACATAAAATTAATATTTTCCTCATCATATAAATCAATAATTAATTATTCACAAATAATATTACACAAGCACAGTACTGGCAACTAGGCCGTTCCCAGGAAAGAGATGGCTTTTCAATAAGAATTTCTCCTTATTGGCGCGCAATTAGGTGACCAAACCTCTCCTTAGACAGAACTTTCTAGATATTGCCAATAATATTTTCTAATAATAATATTCAGATAATATGAATTATTGCTTCGATAATGGAAAATACTGTGTAGTGACAATTATCGAAACAACAATAATATAAAATATCAACGCAGTAATTATTGAATCAATAAAATAAAATATTGAACAGTAACTACTGTAACAATTATTGAGTAGTGCCTTCTTACGTAAGAATCAATAATTGGTGCAATACCGTGTGCTACTGTGTAACAACGTGTATTGCTGTGTTTTAACCACCGGGTATTCCAACAGTGTTAACGGTAACAACTACGCCGTTATTTATAAATAACTTATACTTGTCGTTTTCTTCATCAAATCGCTTTCCGTTATGGGGCCCACACAAGGCTGCGCCATCGTACGAATATTCCTCGATAGCAAGAATATTCCATGACCAAACGAATATTCTCAGATAAAAATGAATATTTTATAACCACTTGCTTATTTAAAATATTTGCATATTTTACCCATAACTAACCACATTAATCAAATCAACCCTTACAATTACAAAATAATAAATAGAGAAAATTTAATTTTATTTATTAATAATTTGGGGTCTTACAATATGAATATTTTATAACCACTTGCTTATTTTGAAAAAATTATAAATATTACCCACAACTATAACATTATATCAAATTTACACCTTAATATTCAAAAAAAATATTTCGAGAAAATTAAATTTTTATTCATAAAATTCGAGGTCTCACAGTAGAGTTTATCAAGCTGGAGCAAAACAATATGCCCGTGTCGCAGTATGAAGCTAAGTTTGCCGAGTTGTCCTATTTTGCGTCCCACTTGGTTGTCATTTGTTATGTGATATGTTGATTTCTTTAATTAACCCTTGTTTTATGACAATATTACGTAACTAATACGTAATATAATTTTACGTATTATATTACGTATTAGTTACGTAATATTGTCATGACTAATTCTCTGCTTATGGGGTATAGTTTATACTGAAATTAGTACACACATCTACATATGAAAGTTATCTTTGATATACCGTAGGATATTGGTCATGTTCATAATATTTCTCTCAATTTAGGGTTCATCATCTTTGGGAATGAACCCTAAATTTGTACCATTGTACAGAAGTAATAAGGTGCTTATTGATGGCTCCTCCTTGTTATGGGAATGAATGTCCTCTATGGGTTCTCCATCATCCAAATCAATACCCAGCACTGTGGATACTGCCGCAGCTGATGAAATCTCTATCCCCATCCACGCAGAATGCTCTGGCGAACAGAACCTTGAAAGATTAAATATTCATCATTTAAATTGATAAAGCCTTAAAATGAAACATTATGAATTAAACCTAAGGATGTCCTCAATGTGGGATTGAGGACATCCTTAGGTTTATTAAATGTCTGTATTATCATTAATCTCTAGTCATAATCATACAAAAATTATTAGAGGTTTAACTATTGTATTATATAGTGTATTATGATCTATCAACCCAGATCACTTATAGACACCGTAATACACAACTTTCACCAATCATTAAGAACATATTTAATAAAAATACTACCAACATATTTAAAATTTTGACGTCATTCTGGGAATGTATTGGTTATTCAATTACGGGGCTATAATTGATTGCCATAAGAAATTTATTAATCTTATGACTCCGCCAAAGGTTGTGTTCTATGGCAGCAAGTCACCTAGATAAGCGAGTAGTCTGACGATGATGCAGGCCAAGAAGCTAGATTATCAGTCGCATGCGTTGAATAACATTAGGGTTATCAGCTTGGTAATAAACTTAAATTTATATCAACGTATAATCATTGTTATTTCACGTAATTAAATGTGCGTAATTGTGAGTATATATTTTAATTGATAGCAATATTAGGTTAGAATTTAATGTTATTAATTACTAAGTTTTTATAATTTCATAACTTAGGTTAATGGACTTAATAGTAACACATAGGTTTCACAGTCAAACTAATTCAGTCTCGTGAAATATTACTAAGATGATCCTTAATGGACTTAATAGTAACACATAGTCAGTAATTCCTTCTCATCCGAATATTTAACTATATTCGGTTATACCGTGTGCTACTTTCATATTAGAACTTATACTTATAATTGTTGATGTGCAAAGATCTAATAAATTACAAGACTTTATAATTGTATCATAAAGTATTTCATGGATAAACTCTTTTAAGTATTAGTATTTTGATATTAAGATATAAATTAATATCAAAATACTAATTATGTCATCCCCCAAACATGTCCCCACTCAATGATTCACACCTAAAACATCTAACACACACGGATCTAGAGGCACTGATATATGACTGTCAGGCCTTAAAATTAGGGTTCTTGGTCAGTTTTGAAAACTTGATTTTCACGCTTCTAGATGTTATAGATCCATGATCTATCAATCCAGATCACTTATAGACAACTTAATACACAACTTTAACCAATCATTAACAACATTTAACATCAAATCACTGATTTCTAAAATTTTAGGGTTTATACCTCTTGAGACTTTGATTCTTGGATTCTAACCTTTGTTATCTGTTCCGGCTAAGCTGAGAAACATTATTGGCTTATCATATCACTCTATCTCATTCCCATTCCCGAAATATTGAGAACTTTGAAGGCCGAAAATTGGGGTGGAGAAATCATAACATGTTTTTTACTATAAAAATGCAATACATATTTAATCTAACTATGCTTCGTGTTGTGAAATTCACCATATTCAAAAGTGAGACTGGCAAGTTATTCGAAACTCGTATGTTGTCTAAAGGACATTGTGTTGTTGATGGTCGTTTTCCTATCAGCTGCCTCACAATGCAAGCATTTCTCCCTTTGTTTTCATTTCTTTTGTTTCTTCTTCTATGGATAAAGTAATAGTATTAAGAGCTACCATGTATGATATTCTAACTAAAAGATTAATCTTATAATTGATAGGCCTTTAATAAGAGATTACATTAGATTGCTTAGCGGTAATCAGCAGTGCAAACAAGTTTCCTTAACTCAAACTCGAGTTATATTTCAAAGTATGTTAGTGAATGATTATTGATGATTATTCATGTCTAAACTGATTATTGATTCACACTTAGTGCATGTTGCATATGTTCACCAGGTATGAAAGGCTGATCACCTTCATTACCATAAGGTTCAGTCAAATTGTTTATGGTCATTGTTGACCTTCAAACATTATTGATTCAGTCATGAAATTATTGAAACTTGATTCATTATATTTCACAATTATTATATTGTTGAAAACATGAAAGCTTATTAATTCTTTTCAATCATGATATATCTTCATTTTATTTAAAACTTGCTGGGCAAATTTGTTGCTCACCCTTGCTATATCATGATAAAATTTTCAGATTTAGATGAAAGCTCGAATAAAGACAGAAGTAAAGTCAAAGTGCAAGATTAAATTATGTTGCAGTTAGATCTATTAAATTTTCTGATGAAAATAGCATTGTAAATCTTCTAAGATATCTTATGTATGTATTAAGTTAATGTTGTAGACCTTTGGGAATGATGTGTAAAAGTATAATATATAAACAATTTATGTTTATATCTTCCGCAATAGTTATAGAATTAGTATACCAGATTCGTGGTAAAAAGTTCCCGAATTTGGGGATGCTACAGATATACACAAACTCTAAGAGTTTGAAATATATCTCCACACAGAAGGAGTTAAAAATACAATAGAAAGAGGACTGTGATATCTATTATCTTTCAGGGAAGGTAAACGTTGTAGCCGACGCGTTAGGTAGGAAGGGTAGGGAAAACTATCGATGTTAACAACTCAGAAGGAGTTAATAATGGAGATGGCGAGAGTGGAGTTAGAAGTTAAATTACTGAATGAAGGGGTAGAATTGTTATTCAAAATGTGGACTCAATCCACGATAATGGAACGAGTTAAGTAAGTACAACTAAGTAACGAGGGATGCAAGCGAATGAAGAAGATGATGCAGGATAAGTAGAAGACTAAGTATAGTCTTATTTTGAGGGAGGAATTTGAGTTCTATATAAATATGAGTTAAAAGGATAACTAAGATGATATAGAGATCTTGTAATGTGTTAATAAGTGTTTAACTTCCAAATCAAATTATTGATAGAAAGTGAAAAGTCATATGAATTAAGATAATACATTCGATGAAGATGAAATGAAAGAACCCCAATGTCGAAGAAGCATTGTGGCAACTCGAGATTAAAATAAAGGAAAAAAATTTCCTTTGTGGTGTAGGTATTATTAGCGAGATTCTGGGGACAGAATCCTTATAAGGAGGGAAGAATGTAACGCCCGAGAAAATCGGATTTTTGAGAATTAAATTTTTATTTTTATTAAATGAATTTAATTGATTATTTATGGAGCAAGCTAATCGAAGGTCGTTCTATGACCTAAAAATGTCAGAACATCGTAGGATTTTTTGGCTACGTGGTTGAATTAAAGTGTTTGAATTTCCAAGATAAAAATAAAAGCTTTCCGAGAAAGTTTCTGAAAAACACTATTCACGCATTTCTGCTCGAAGATTAAATATACTAATGAAATTATTAAAAACACTGTTATAAACAATTTGAGAATAATATATCACTAACAATCTTTAACACATGATTAAAGATACTTAAAGAATCATTAATGATAAACCACTTAAAATGTATTTCAATTATTCGTTTTACCTTTAAATATTGTCAGTATTATAATTGTCGAGATAAGTGGTCCGCCACTTGGTTCATTTTAAATCATTCTGTATTCGCCGATGATATAGGGTTTTTTATAATTTGTGAAACAGTATTATATAAATTTAAATAACAGTACCATATCCAGCATGACAGCCATTTCTTTTGGCCTCCTTCATTCGACGAGCATGAGAACGGGAGTGAATTTTAGTCGGCTTCCTGATGATAAAACCATCCTTGACCAGCTTCCTTATGTTCTGACCTGCACTCCAGAAACAAGAGCTAATTAAACATTGTCAAAAATAAAAATAAGAATTAATTTACGAGATTGCAGTCAATTTACCCCACTTCATTTTTGCTTTTAAACAAGCCAATCATGTTTGATGAAGGTGGCAAAGAGAACCATTCATCTTCGACATACATGTATGAAAAGGTACATGTCAAGATTTTGGATAGGAATGGGCATATCTTACGCACAAAGGTCATACCACAAGTCAAAGTTTTATGGAGGAACCATGATATTGAAGAAATGACCTGGGAGTTAGAAATGGAAATGAAAGCGAGGTATCCTCATCTTTTCAACTCAAATTTAGATGGTAACTGAAGATTCTCACTTGTATGCATTATCTGTTGTATTCAGGAAATGAAGAGCCAAGGAATAGAGGAGACTCGTCATCATCTCATACAATGGTAATGAATCTACATAAACATGATTTATATATTCAGAGTCCTACTTATCTCCATCACGAAATATATAAAGAATAGATACAACATATCAATGTACGCATAAAAATGACGAATAGCTATCCACAACTTATCCTTGTGGATAGCTATTCAAAGTATCATTACCATTGTATGAGATGATGACGATTATTATATTAAATGTGACAAATATTATTATGATTTGGTATTACCATTAATGTTAATAATAACAAATGTTGAGTAACGGATGGTATTGATTGAGCTTAGTGGAGATGATAATGAATGAGAATTGATGGCCTACTTTATGAAGGCATAGTGGGCATCAATGATATTAATTGGATATTTGACATCAATGATGGATTAATTGGCACTTGGGAGTTACTCTCTCAACTCTTGTTATAAGAGTATTCTCCCATGTCGTAAAAGGGTGGATTTTGGAGAAAATATAGTGGGAAAAAAATTATAGTTTAGGCCTTCTCCTCAGTTTTTCCTTCTTGCTCGGTGATAATTTTTCTACACACGGTAGAGTTTGCTTCAGAGCTTTGTTGTATCCTGGGAGACAATTTGTCCTGCCACGGCCAAATATTGTCTTAAGGAAACTGTTCTTACAGTCCTCAAAGCTAGAATTTTCTAGTCTGTTCAACATTCATTGTATTAAGGTTAAATTTATTTTATTTTATTTTGGGTTTTACTTTAATATCAATATAGAATTCTTTTCCGAATTTTATTGTATTTCTGCTTCTGCAAAAAGATTATTACTAACGTGGCTAACAATCTTAAGACAATGTTTTGTTTTGGTTAATCTTTTATTAAGTTGCAGGTTATACCTTTGCTTTGGAATACCTTGACTTGGTTTTCTTATTTGGACTGTTTTGAGAATGAATATTCCTGAGAATGAAATTGTTCCAACTGGTCCACAGAACAATCTAGGTTCTGGTTCACATAATGGCACCGATGGACAGAACGTATCTGGTTCACAGAACATTGGTTCTGGTCCTATTTACGGGTCTGGTTTCCAGATTGCGGCTCCCCGCCAAACTATACCTGTCAATCACAACGAAAAACCAGAAAAATTCACTGGTGTGAATTTTAAGACTTGGCAACAGAAGATGTTGTTTTACCTGACAATGCTGAATTTGGCTAATTGCTTGAAGGATGATAGTACAAAATATTGCTATGTATATTTGCTTAAAAGCAAAGATGAAGCTTTAGAGAAATTTGTTCTTTATAAGCAGGAAGTTGAAAACCAACTTAATAAGAAAATTAAGGTGGTAAGGAGTGATCGTGGTGGTGAATACGTTGAACCATTTGGTAAGTTCTGCTCCCAACATGGTATTATTCATGAGGTTACTCCACCTTACTCCCCTCAATCTAATGGGGTAGCGGAACGCAAGAATCGTACTCTAAAAGAGATGATGAATGCGATGCTAAACAGTTCTGGGTTGCCACAGAACATGTGGGGGGAAGCTGTCTTATCAGCTAATCACCTTTTAAATAAGGTGCCTCGTAAGAAATTAGACAAGACACCATTTGAGTTATGGAAAGGAAGGAAACCTTCCTATAACTACTTAAAAGTGTGGGGGTGTCTTGCAAAAGTTTTGGCTCCGTTGCCAAAGAAAATGAAAATAGGTCCAAAGACGGTGGATTGTATTTTCATTGGTTATGCGCTTCACAGTAACGCATATCGGTTTCTTGTTCATGATTCTAAGAATCCTGATATACACAAGAACACATTCATGGAATCAAAGAATGCTTCATTCTTTGAACATATTTTTCCATGTAAACGTGAAGAGATTGAATCGGGTTCAAAACGATCTCTTGAGATTGTTAATGAAGACGGTCAAGACATTCAACATGAAGAGCCTAGAAGAAGTAAAAGGGCAAGGGTTGAAAAATCTTTTGGACCAGACTTTCTAACCTATATGCTAGAGGTTGAACCTCAGAATTACAGTCAGGCTGTAAATTCAACGGATAGTCCTTTATGGAAAGAGGCTATAAGAAGTGAAATTGATTCCATTATGCAAAATCATACCTGGGAATTAGTGGACCTTCCTCTGGGAACGAAACCACTAAGTTCTAAATGGATTTTCACACGGAAAATGAAAGCAGATGGAACAATTGATAAGTACAAGGCTAGATTGGTTATAAAAGGATATAGACAAAAGGAAGGCCTTGATTACTTTGATACGTATTCTCCAGTGTCGAGAATAACCTCTATTAGGATGATACTTGCTATTGCCGCTTTACGGAATCTCGAAGTACATCAAATGGACGTTAAGACAGCCTTTTTGAATGGAAATCTTGATGAAGAGATCTACATGGAACAACCTGAAGGTTGTGTAGTTCCAGGCCAGGAAAGAAAAGTGTGTAAATTGGTGAAGTCCTTATATGGACTAAAGCAAGCACCAAAACAATGGCATAAGAAATTTGATGATGTCATGATGGCTAATGGCTATAATATAAACGAATGTGACAAATGTATTTATGTCAAAATCACAAACAAAGGATATGTTATTCTGTGTTTGTATGTTGACGACATACTGATTGTGGGTAGTAATGAAAATATGGTGAAGAATACTAAGGACATGTTAAACTCTAAGTTTGATATGAAAGATATGGGACTGGCTGATGTGATTTTGGGAATTCAAATCAAGCGTTCACCTAATGGTTTCATTTTAACCCAGTCACATTACGTGGACAAGATACTTGGGAAGTTCAGCAAGGATAATTCTAGTGAAGCTAGAACTCCTCTAGATATCAGCCAGCACCTCTGTAAAAACAAAGGTGAAAGCGTTGACCAAGTAGAATACGCAAGGATTATAGGCAGTCTGATGTATCTCATGACTTGTACAAGACCTGATATTGCTTTTACTGTAAACAGGTTAAGTAAATACACGAGTAATCCAGGGGATAACCACTGGAAAGCTATCGTTAGGATACTTCGGTATCTAAGATACACTCGTAATTATGGACTGCACTATACGAGAGAACCTGCAGTATTAGAAGGATTCTCTGATGCTAGTTGGATTTCTGATATAAAGAACTCCAAAGGTACAAGTGGATACGTGTTCACTCTGGGAGGAGGAGCAGTGTCCTGGAAATCCTCAAGGCAAACGATCATAACCAGATCCACGATGGAGTCTGAGTTTGTAGCTCTGGATAAAACCGGAGAAGAAGCCGAATGGTTATGAAATTTCTTGGAGGATATTCCTGAATGGCCTAAGCCTGTGCACACAATTTGCTTATATTGTGATAATCAAGCATCGATTAAAAGAGCACAGAACGTGATGTATAACGGTAAGTCGAGACACATGCGTCGTCGTCACAATACCGTTAGGCAACTGATCACAACGGGGGTTATCTCTATTGATTATGTAAAATCAAAGGATAACATTGCGGATCCGCTAACCAAAGGTTTAAACCGAGATCAAGTTGAAACGACATCTAGAAGAATGGGATTGAAGGCCATAAATATTTAAAGGTTCTATGTGAAGGAAAACCCAACCTTGTTGACTGGAGATCCCAGAATCTAGGTTCAATGGGACAACCTAATTGCATAGACAATGTATTATCATTGTAGGGGTCTAACCCTTATCTATAAACAGTGATATGAAATCGGATAAGGTTAAGCTATGCTTTTAATGATTGATCTTGTGTGTCAGTAATCTGAATAAAAAGATAAAATCACCTATGTGAGAATGAAGTGGGGTCGCTTCAAGGAAAACTAATGAGTTTAGTTCTCTTCAATTCTTGCAGAACCAGGAGATGTTCACGACCATAATGAACATAACCATGAGAACCAAAACCGTGTTATGTTGGTATTTGTGTGAGGTATATCATCGTTTACACAAACGGCAGAATAGTTCAAGGACATCACGTCTACTAGTCAGCCAGTAAAGTAAATATACTTCACAAGGGAAGGTTCAAGGGTTGATGCCTACCTATCCTATGCTAATATCAAATGTAGAGAGTTATCACCACATCGAATTCCTTTGTTTTCAATTTTCATTCATGTGGGGGATTGTTGAGTAACGGATGGTATTGATTGAGCTTAGTGGAGATGATAATGAATGAGAATTGATGGCCTACTTTATGAAGGCATAGTGGGCATCAATGATATTAATTGGATATTTGACATCAATGATGGATTAATTGGCACTTGGGAGTTACTCTCTCAACTCTTGTTATAAGAGTATTCTCCCATGTCGTAAAAGGGTGGATTTTGGAGAAAATATAGTGGGAAAAAAAATTATAGTTTAGGCCTTCTCCTCAGTTTTTCCTTCTTGCTCGGTGATAATTTTTCTACACACGGTAGAGTTTGCTTCAGAGCTTTGTTGTATCCTGGGAGACAATTTGTCCTGCCACGGCCAAATATTGTCTTAAGGAAACTGTTCTTACAGTCCTCAAAGCTAGAATTTTCTAGTCTGTTCAACATTCATTGTATTAAGGTTAAATTTATTTTATTTTATTTTGGGTTTTACTTTAATATCAATATAGAATTCTTTTCCGAATTTTATTGTATTTCTGCTTCTGCAAAAAGATTATTACTAACGTGGCTAACAACAAAAACTATAAACGTTGAGTAATTATATCTTGATTTATGGTTAATGTCCTTAAGAATTCATATAATTTATGATGATATATATAATTATTATCTAATATAATTTGTATCATAAACACTATTCATCATGATGGTGAAAGGTTTTAATATTATAGAATTTTTAAGATTTAACTATCAAATCTTAAAACTGAACGGTATTTAAAATAGTATACATCAATTAAAGACTAATTATTTAATACCCTGTTTTAGTGATGGCTATAATATGTGTTACTATTAAGTCCATTAACCTAAGTTGGCTTATTCCATTTTTAGTCTTCTAAGAATTTTAATTATAAAAATGTTATATATGATAATAAAAATAATATGATCAAAACATGGATTTAATTTCAAGAGTAAGATTCATAAATCAATGATTTCATAACACCTTAATCCAAATGTTATAAATCACTTAATAATCTCATAATCTAATATTATTAATATTACCACAATATCTTAATCATTTATTAAACTTATAAACAATTTATTTTAATTGTTTATACTTATATACATGTTTACAATTCCAGAGTTTATATGTATATGATAATTAATATACACATTACGATGTAGGTTGAATTATCCATTATGTTTTGAGGTGGTGCAAGTATTATCAAACTTGCACCACCTCCCCTAATAGTAAATAATGTGAATTAATAGTTCATTCATGTGACTTAATAATATAATAATGTGAAAAAACTAATTACAGTATAGTACCTTCATCTATACCTCCATTTTTAATTTAGTCATGCAAGTATTATCAATCTTGCACCACCTCCCCTAATAGTATATGAATGTGAATCAATAGTACACACATGTTAACACATAGTTATAAGCATTTGAATTAATAGCAATTAATTGCTCATTTATCCGGTGAATTACCTGATTGGTCAATATAACATCCAGACATCAATTATTATCGAAATAAATGTCGATTTCACTAACACTAATAATCCCAACACAATGGAACTATCAATTTCATCTTTAATCAACATGAACTTATTTATCATTAATATTATAACTCACAATATTTAACAACCAGGTCCTTCCCAGGAAATAGGGGGAACGTCATTAAAATATATTATTTGTAATAGAGGGAATATATAATTAAACAATATCATGATAATTATGCTTATTAAATGGACCCCCACTTTCACCTTCTTGTTAATACCAGATTATAGATAACAATCACGCGATATAGCTTTGGTTTCAATACTAAACTTTTGTATTAACTTAATAGTGACATTATACATATAATGTCATTATCATGTTCAACCAACTGGATCAATGTCATATTCATTTATTTTGTAACTATATCCAGTTTATAACTTTTAATTATCATTAATTATTCACATAAATAATTAATCAATATTTTCCTCATCAACGTCAATTATAACGTGAGTAGTAATTAAGTTATTTTCGTAATGTCAACTAATTTTTCGTAATGTATATATCATGATAACTATTCATAATATTATTATGAATAGTTAAAATCCTAAATCATAATATATGTAATATTATGATTTTCCTCTAATATATGAGTGATTATAAACTGTGAATAATATAGTATATAATAATGGTATGTCTTAGACATGATATCACTAAGTATTTACTTTTAATATTTTATTGTTAAAGGATTGACATTTTTAGTATTAGGTAATTCTTACAACAAAATCCTTTTTGTCCCCGTCAGGCAATCCGTTGAGCTGTTTTACGTAGTTTGCTCTTGGAAGTTAAGATATGGTTCTTGTAGGACTTCTTATGTTATAACATAAGAAGATAATTATCTAACTGATTATATTACAAAATTTAGTGATCATATTACCATACATATAAGGTATTATATAACTAATACCTTATATTTTAAAATATTTTGTTTTCTTTTGGGATGTTAATACCTTACAACCCTAATTGAATAATTACTATAATATGGGAAGGCAATGAATTGTAATTATATAATAAAGACGGAACCAGGTCTGGTGTAAATCACACAGACAGGATGTTCCAACAGAATAATAATAAAGACGGAACCAAATTAATTTTAAATATCCATATACACTTAATTGGTATAATAAGCATGAGTTCTATTGTGACTTAATCTCAATAGTTGTATTTCCTTATTAATATTTCCTAATTAACATTAAAAGTATTAAATTAACACTTATGGTTTCCCTATTTATAAATTAGGGTTTTAAATCCCTAAATTAGGGTTTAAAATGTGAGGTGCACATGTAAACTTGATAATTTATCCTTTAAGTTGAAAATTTATTCCAATATGTTAGTGTTATAAATATGTATTGAACACAGTAATGCATCACCCATCTTTATATTATTTGTGTATGATTATATTAACTCCCATGTTTACGAATAGTTTGTCATTACTTGCTTTATAATGGGACCATGAACTAGTTATCCCAATAAGTTATGAGTAATTACACATAACTTATTGCCATTAAATGACAAAATGGCTAAGCTAGTCTGTGCAGGAAAATACAAAGCTATCTATAGATAAAAATTATAAATTAAGTTTGGAGTCATGACTATATTTAACAATTATTAAACGAATAATTAATGATAAGTTTAATAAATAAATAGGAAAATCATAATATATTAGATGACTCGACTTAGTCATGAGATGGCTGGTAGTGCTGACAGAAACTCGCACTACTAGCCATTAAGGTTTTGCTAATGTCTAATACATAATGAATAATTTAAATTATTGATGTAATTTAAATTATTTATATTTGTATTATAACAATCTTTTAAAAATGATATTCACTACCTTAGCAATAACATGGTAATCTAGCCTATTATTCTTATACTTTGAGGGGCGTCAGCCTTTAGCATTGATGTGATATTATGTGTTGGGCGTTATTTTTCGTGATGTGGCATAAACTCCCATATGTTGTATTAATATAACGGATTAAACCCATTCTTACAATTTTTAATACTTGACCATATCCCTAAGCTTTGATACCAACTGTGACGCCCCCAAAACAGGTATACAACACCCATTCTAAGTCGCCAAATACATGGTACATAAAGCAAACTACCACTTCAATAATACAAATGTCGTGTGAAATACGACAATACATACTGTGACACCCCCAAATCCGGGTTACCTGACCCCGTATAATAGTTAGTCATTTATGAACTACTAGACCGTAATAAAAATTCAGGTTAAGAAAGTGTGTATAGTGCTATATAGTTTATAGCAAACGTATTTGCTATAAACTATATAGCACTATACACACTTCTTATATATTTTGGTAATGAAAATTTCTATGTTGAAATTATTTAATCCGAAAATATAGCTAAATGACTTTACTAATTGAGGTAATTAATGAATAATATTATCAAAAATTATTCATAAATTATCATAGATTGTAATTTACATAGTATCTACTGGAAAGTAATGGAATACTACATCGATCAAATGTTAGACAGGTTAGCGGGATATAACATACCAATACATTAAATATATGTATGATAACATATATTAACATGGTTTAATAACATTTTAACAATAACATGATGATAGCAACAAATTTATCCTAAGACATTAAAGTGAGATCTCTAACGGGGTAGGTGAATATTAAAATTACTTGTTAAGTGATTTATCATATGAGGTGGGTATGTACCAATTAATTTAATTTTGCCCCTTTCAACTGATCAAATAGATCATCGATCCTGGGCAATGGGTATTTATTCTTAATCGTCAACTTGTTTAACTCTCGATAGTCATAATATTCATTCTCCAAATATCATACTGATATGTTCCTTTTAATAGTTTGTAATAGTTATAATTAAGTTATTTTCGTAATGTCAACTAATTTTTCGTAATGTATATATCATGATAACTATTCATAATATTATTATGAATAGTTAAAATCCTAAATCATAATATATGTAATATTATGATTTTCCTCTAATATATGAGTGATTATAAACTGTGAATAATATAGTATATAATAATGGTATGTCTTAGACATGATATCACTAAGTATTTACTTTTAATATTTTATTGTTAAAGGATTGACATTTTTAGTATAAGGTAATTCTTACAACAAAACCCTTTTTTTCCCCGTCAGGTAGTCCGTTGAGTTGTTTTACGTAGTTTGCTCTCGGAAGTTAAGATATGGTTCTTGTAGGACTTCTTATAATTACTATTAATTATAAATAATAAAGTTATTAATAGTAATTATATTATGATAAATAATATAATTACTTGTTATTCTTACTTATCTTTAATTATAAAATTTAATAATGTTTATATTATACAAATGAACGATATATAATAGTTCATTCATGTGACTCAATAGTATAATCATGTGAAAAAACTAATTACAGTATAATACCTTCACAATGAATAAATTAAAAATGAAGAAAAAGAGGAAGGTATGTGCTCAACATGATATTATTTGTTGTATTCGTAAGGGGTATTAGCTTAATAAATAAAATCGAATCATCTCTACCTCACGGCCAAGGATATTCATGTAATCATCAATGGTCATGATTATACCGAATAATAAAGAAAAAACAATGATAGTTAAGTTTTTACTTAACTTACGTTTGAAACGTATGTATACCCTGGAATTATCATTAATAGTAATAATGGCTGTATGACATAAACTATTCTCATTAACTATATAAGACATGAGGTGTTTATATACATCAGTCTCTTATCTCTCTCATTAATAATCAAACTAGTATACGTTTATATTAATGTGATAACTTATTGGGTGAAACTTTTCCTAGTTTCAAGTATTTGTTTTTGAAAGCTAATGCGAATTCCTAGTCAAGTTCATTGTTGATATTATACATTAATAGTTATTTAATGATAACTATTAATGTATGATTGTTTTATAATAAAAGTAATTTTGCTGAATGAACACTTTTGTTTGCTGGAGATTTTATTCTCAATTTTGGGAAATTACTGTATTTTAAGCAAATATACATTGTACCTCACCTTTACTCACTAATGAGGAGAACTGAGGTACATTTATCTTTTAAGTGATGATTCTAGGAAGATGTTTTACCTTAAAGTGGATTTTCTGTCGTCTTGGTCTGTTTAAAAAAAAAACTTGAGTCTGTTAAGCCCTCTAGTTTTAATTTAGACCCACCATAAATTTTAATCACATCCTTAGTGCATCCCTTAAGGATTATTAAATGTATATATTTTAATTTTTAGCAAACGAAGTCAATAAGCAGGTGATATTCCCAAAAGGTATCATAGTGAGCACCAAAAATGGAGGTATTTGTCTCATAAATCACTCTGGTTTATAAACTAGGTTTTGGAAATCATATTAACAACATCAACATAACAAATCCATATAGTTATATTAGGATAAGGGAAAATTACGAGTTGTTCAATATAAATTAAATTTTCTTTTCTGTGTCCAAGATTGTCTGTTATGGTTCCTATCTTTGATTGGATCTATGTTTTGATCTTCATTTTTGAATTATGCTCGACAATAGTTTATTATGGAGTATTTTTGAACTAAGTTATAGTTATGCCTATTAACTGTCATTGGACAGTGAAGGTATAGATATCTGTTTTAACATTACGGGTATCATTGCTATATTAAAATATTCTTATAATCCATACTGGCCAATTACTTAATATCATTTTCTGGTTTATTAGGCCTTAGATCTTTACGTGTTAACAACAATCAAGTATTCATATAAATCTGGAATAGTACCGAAGATACCTAGGAGGTATGGATTCATCATAGATGATGATGATGAGGTACACATCATAAAAGATGATGAACCAGTTACATACGATGAGGTAAGAGTTGTAGACACTCAGAGAAATGGATTGAAGCAAGCTTCTCAAAAATGGAACATTCGTTTTGATGAAACAAATCAAAAGAGTTTGATTTTATCACAAATAAGAATGAACCTAGTGTGTACAAAAGGGTCAGTGGGAGCGTCATGACATTCCTAGTATTATATGTAGATATATTACGGTTAAAAAATAACATACCAATGCTACAATCAATAAAGGTAAAGTTGTCTAAATATTCCTCCATGAATGATTTGAGAAGAGTATCTTAATTGGGGATAATAATCTATATAGATAGATTCAAGAGGATGCTCGACTTAACCCAAGGAACATATATTTATTTGATGTTAAAGTCGTTTAGCATGGCAAACTCCAAGAGATGTCTAATGTTGATGAGTCATGGAGTGCATCTCTCTTAATAGTCCCCATAGACTCATGAAAAGAGAGATCGCATGAGTGATAATCATGTATATAATGAAATATATAACCCCGACGTCGAACCTCATTTCTAGAACCGGCTATCTTATGCGAGCCATCATCATGTTGAGAGATATATTGGTATTATGATTATAATAGGTGTAAGATGAAAAGATATATAATTTCATAATTTTACAATAATAACTTATACCATTTTGGCATTAATACAAAAGGCATAACTTATATCATGTCTAAGACATACCATTATTATATACTACTCCCTCCGTCCCAAATTAACTGCTCAGTTTTGACTTTTTTAAGTCAAATTGACTATTTTTATAATTAATAATTAAGCATATATAAATATATTTCTAAAATTATAAAAATTAGGATTAGTAATAAATTGTATATACTTTCTTTTGGTTATAATCTCTTCACCTATATTTTAGCAAAAATAGTAAAAAGATTAGTTTTAAAAATGGTCAATTTGACTTTAAAAAGTCAAAACTGAGCAATTAATTTGGGACGGAGGGAGTATATTATTCACAGTTTATAATCACTCATATATTATTTGTGACCTCGAGGAGGAGAGTCCTCCTCGAGGTCATACACATGCTAATACTCCTGTCCTTCAACGGTGATCAACAAAGATGGCTCCCTCTGAACTTACTGTTCCCAGATGACATTAATATCTTGTGGCTCCTCATCTCTAGGCACCTGAGGTATCTCCTCCCTAGCCTGGCTAATGTGAATACTTTCAGGTGTACGTGTAAACTAGATGATTAAACTCATCTAAGGATGAGTTTAAAATAATATTATTTGGTTCATCATGTATTAATAAGTTCGCCATTACCATAAGTTCATTATTTGCTCATTTGGTCCCAACAACGTTGCTTCACCCACTTCATCCCAGCATACTGGAGAACGACACTTTCTCGCATACAACTCTTCAAATGGATCCATGCCTATACTTGCTTGATAACTGTTGTTGTAGGAGAATTCCACAAGTGGCAAATACTTATCTCAACTTCCTTTGAAATCTAGAACACATAGTCTTAATAGATCTTCAAGGGTTTAATTCATTTACATTCAATTAACAATAACATGGACAGCTATATAGGGTTTTAATCACTATTGATATTATAACTATTAATATAATATCATTAATTATAAAACTACAAGACGCATTCACGGATAAGGAAAAGGAGGGCAAGGTAGAAATTGATTGTATGTTGCTTCTTGGCATATAATTTGATATAGCTAATATTTATATTAAAGATAATCTTTACTATAATTAATGTAATAAGGTTAAACAAAGGAACAATTATAGTACATATAATTTATTTATTACATTAATAATTGTAAATAATTTCTTTTAAGATTTCTCAAATGAATTTTACCACACCATATTAATATTGTGACTGAGCTTAGGTTCTTTCAATATTATGAAAAATATATTACCAACCAGACTGAATTATTAACTCCACACATTAATGGTATTGGCAATCACTAAAAAACACTATTCATCATTATTATATTATCCAGTCATAATTATATCTTAAATAAAATATGATCATAATAATACAAATGATGGTACTAAAAATTTTCTTTATAGCAGTTACGTGTGATTCCTTAGGATTAGCTGTACCATGTTTATATTAGATTCTGAGTGTGATCTCTTACCCATCTGATGATATTTTGGAATATTATTCAGAGTGTAACGCCCATGACCCACCAATCCGCTACTGACTTTAATATCTGACCAACAAAATGTTAGCATCTTTTTTAATATATGTAAGGAAAGCTGTAAAAATCCACGTTCTAAGGATCAGTATGTCATCAAATACGATATAAGGTTATAGAATCATGCGTAATAAATTACAAGATGAGCTCATGTGATGGCCATATTTTAAGTTAAATGTTGTTAATAAAATTATCATTATCATTTATTTGGTTAATAATAGATTAGTATATAATATATATACACACAACAAATAATAATTAAAATAAACATTAATATACAATGAATTATACACATTTTAAACTTAAGTAACCAGGAAACGTGTTCTTAATAATCATTTCAATATAAGTCTCGTTGTGACTTATCGGAAAGATCTATAATCGTTAGGTGAGGATTACGCACCTCATGAATAATGCTCGTCATTATTCAACTCAATTATTAACCAAACAATTACCATGAAGAATATAACTCAACATGAGCCATCTTTATCGTTTTGTCTTTCTCAAGTTTAAACATTTCATAGTCGTGCATGAGCATGCTTAACTTGAATTCTCGTACCTTGGATGTACCTTCATGGCTCACTACTAGAGTGTCCCAAATTTCCTTAGTTGTGTTTCATGAGGAAATTTTTTCGATCTCAGATTGTACCATGCCTCTAAGTAATGTGTTTAAAGCCCGCATGAATAATCACCAGTAACATTATCCCAATAATTAACAACATATGTCAATTTAAAGTGAATTTATAATGTTTAATATTAATTATTGAATATGGGTAAAAATTAAATACGAAGTTAATTATATCTCATTATCATATAACAGTGATAATGAGATAATCAAATACGGTAGAGTCTTAACTTCCTATGATAAGACTTAAGAAATAATATGAGTATCACTCTAGATCACCAAAATCCCACTATAGAGCTAGGGTCTCAAGCCCTGCTCCAACCTACGAGCTTTCCTCTCCTCGGTGTTTACTTGATGTAAAACAAACCTTGCCTATTCATTTGAATTTGGCTGCGTACTGAGGATATGCCATGTCCCCTTGCTTAAGTTCTAAGAATTCATTCTCTATCCTCCCTTGCATGCTTGTAGGAAAAAATTCTCGAAGAACACCTTCTTGAATCGTTCCCATATTATCGCATCTGTTCTAGCCTCACCTTGGTGAGCCTCCCACCAAAAGTTGGCTTCACTCTTCCTCATATAATTCACAAAAGAAAACTTTTGCATCTCACCTACGCTTGTAATAACAAACGCCTTCATTATTTCTTTTACCCATGTCTGGGACTTTATTGGGTTCGTCGTTCCTTTGAACTCCGGCGGACCTACGCCTTTTAAACTGTTTAAAGGTAGTCGTTCTAGCAACCCTAGGTTCCACGGTTACTCGACCCTTGGTTTGGTTAAATGCAGCTGTTAATAAATTAATGAACTCTTGCATAGGGTTGTTCAGACCCCCTTCATTATCATTACATGATTCTGCATTCATAATATGTTTCATTGAAGGATTATCTCCCTTGTTTTATTTAGATCATGATATGTTCTTTTTGATTAATTACGCATTATCTTTGAAAAATGTTTGTCTAAGCAGAAGATTAGACAAACATTTTTCATACATATGGTTATAACTGGTTTTCATTGAACTTATAATAACTTCGGTTGTCCCCAAGTCTAATTGTACCAGATTGTTAGTCAAGAACAAGAAAGTGAAGTATAGCCATCTCTCAATGTACCATATACAAATCACATGTAATCCACAGTTGATAGAATACACATGAACACCCACATTACCTAAACCACTATATGTCTTTGTGATTTAAAAATAATTAGGGTTTAAGCCCAAGTTCTCAATTGACTATGAATGGTGCTTCGGTATATGTCTATCCTAAGCACAAACCGTACATCCCAACACGATGTAGAATATACAATCACAAACTATCAAGATCAAATCTAAACCCATACTTCATCGTTCAAGTTCATATGGGTTATCACAGTAATTGATGGCCAATCAACTAAGCAAGTAAGCATGAATCTTAATAGACAAACCCATAAAAATCAATAAGGCTAACAATGAAACATATCAGAAATAACTAATCCATAGAATCCATTGCAATCTCAGAATAGAATTTAAATCATATCTGAAATAACACTATCATCCACATATTGAATAACATCATAAGATACAATCATTGGATTACTTATATGTGAGATAGCCACTCAGGGTACACGTAATATAATCATAGTTAATATTATGATAATCTGGTACAATATATATATATATATATATATATATATATATATATATATATATATATATATATATCCTCCATCTATTCTTCTTTTGAACAATAGTTTTTGATAAGGTAATACCCCTTACGAATACAACAAACCATAAATTGAAAATTATATGAGATCAAATTGCCAACAAGTATAATTTGTATTGCAACTTTAGTAAAATGCAATACAAACACTTATTATTTAACTTAACAAACAAATTAACTCGTGCTTCTAGATCCGTGTGAGTTAGAATATCATGTCTGTGCTATACGCCAAACCTGGTTCCATTTTTATTATTCCATCTTTATTATTCTGTCGGAATATCCTGTCTGTGCTATACGCCGGACTTGGTTCCATCATTTATTATTTCGCATTTATTATTCTGTTGGAACATCCTGTCGGTGAGAATTTCACCTGACCTGGTTCCGTTATTATTATTCTGTTGAAATAACCGTCCATGCGAAGTACCTCATGCATGGTGATATCTTTTGTTATTCCATTCTGTATTATACTTAGTTGATTAAAATTTTGACTTCTATACTCCATGAAATTAGTGGAATATCCTTGATATTTGCGCTTCATCCAGTATCTTTTCGTGGAAATATTCTTCTGAGCATTCTTGAATTTTACTCTACAAAGTAGTATCATGTTGACAATTTGGACGTTATTGGTTCCTGGACAAATTAATTCTTGAACTTGTTTTATTGAATTCTTATATCATTGGAATGTAGCGATATAATTATTATGAGTTACTAATCTTTGATAGTATTCATAGTGAGAACACTATAAATATTCTGAACATGACCAATAAGAACTTCCTTAATTAGTACGTCACATGTAATCAAATTAATTTCTAAGCCGATTATATAGCCTAATTAGTACTAAATTTTGAATTAAACAAATTGAGCTCAGGAAATCAATATTAACTATGGTTAATAATATCGTTCGTCTTAATATGATAAATTTATAGAATCACTAATTGACTTTAGAGTTTATCCCATAATATAGGAACATTGCCAGCCTGTTTCACATTCTCCTCGTTGTTAATAAAAATAGTTTCATTATATTTCATTGTATACATGATAAATGTATTGTCTGATTTCCTCCACGTTTGTTGTCACCGCTTCGATGACTACTACCACTGGTATTATCATTTTGTCGGCTGCTTTCTCTTGGTTGTTTTGACTCGTTATCGCGCTCCAATAACTGAGCCCTATTTACAACATCTGAATACAAACACAATTTATGAGAAATTAGATATTGACGTATCTCAGGTTTCAAACCTCTTAGAAATATTCACGTCATTTTCTCCTTATTATCAACCAAGTGAGACGCAATCGGGACAACTCGACAAACTTAGCTTCGTACTGCGTCACGGTCATATTGTTCTGCTCCAACTTGATAAACTCTACCTCTTTCATGTGACGAATACTTTTGGGAAAGTACTTATCATTGAATAGTTCTTGGAACTTCTCCCAAGACATCTTCAGTGTGGCAGGTTGAGTACGCTTTACTGATTCCCACCAGTAATCTGCCTCTCCTCGCAACATAAAGGTGGCAAAGGGAACCTTTTGCTCCTCGGAGCATCCCAAGACATCAGTTATTTTGGTGATTTTCTTTATCCACGCTTCCGCCTTAAGTGGTTTTGGTTCTCCAATAAACTCCGGTGGTCCAAGCTCCTTGAACTGTTTAGCAGTTACTGTCCGAGAGTTTCTAGTGTTTCTACCTATATTTTGGACAGGAATGAGCATATCTTACGCACAAAGGTCAACTATAACATCATTATTGCCTTTTGAAATCTCCTTAATACACAATAGTAACACACTTTCTGAACACAACAACAAACAAAAACCTCAACCATAATCAACACACACTTGCATAATCAAAATGCTGCCCATCCAGCTCCAGTGCCTTTAGTTGATCCTGAACCAGTTGTGGGAGGAAGATTTCTCTGCAAATGCCATCAAATGTACAACTGTTTACTTAGATACATCAAAAAGAAAGGGTTATGAAGATATACAGACTACTTGGAGTAATTAATTTAACGACTTTGACAAGAGCAAGTATTTCAAGAAAGAAGATAGTTTCTATACCAAAACTATCATAATCTTTGTTGGCCTAATTTCAATTTGTACCTTGCCCTCCTTTTCCTATACTCTTAGTAGAGTTAAAATAATATCAGATAAAAATATGGGTTAGATTCATATCACAACTTAATAATTCTAATATTATTAATTTTAAACAAAGATATTAATAAGCTAAAAGACAGGATGAATTATCTTTGATAAATGATTGGATTAAATATGTTCCTTTTAAGTTGACATTTATTAGTTAATGATTTTGGATAACTAATGGGTTATCATTAGTTATCTTACTACGTCTTAGATTAAAATGCTAATGGTTTGACCATTTATAATTCAATTATTTTTTAGATAAGTTCCATTAGTTATCTTACTAATAAGATTAAAATAACTGGTTTTATTTTATTTCTAAATTAATTCTTTAATTCCGTTGTGGGGTCCACCAATGATTGTGCCGTTGTACGAATATTCCCTATTAAAACAAATATTCCCCGACCAATCGAATATTATATAACAATTTGCGTACTTTTCAAAATTTATACCTATTACCCACAACTATAACATTATATCAAATTCATTCCATAATATTCAAAAATGATAATTATAAAAAATTCATCTTTATTCATAAAAGTTGGGGTCTTACAATCTCCTCTTCTTATGAAATTTCTCTCTCAAAATTAGGGTACGTACCTGGTATGTCGAAGAGGTAAGGAAACCTTGATTTCATTTCAGATTCTAACTCCCAGGTCATTTCTTCAACATCGTGGTTCCTCCATAAAACTTTGACTTGATCTATAACCTTAGAGCGTAGAATATGTTCCTTCTTATCCAAGATTTGAACAGAAACCTCTTCATACGTTAAATCTTCCGCTATTTCGTCCGGTTCTAACTCAATAATGTGGTTTGGGTCTTTCACATCTTTACGTAACATGGATATATGAAAAATGTTATGAACACGAGACATACTTGGCGGTAAAGTGAGTCTATAGGCTACAGTCCCTACTCGATCGAGGTTAAAAATGAGCCAATGAATCGAAGATTGAGCTTTCCTCTCTTTCTAAATCTCGTAACTCCTTTCCATGGAGCAACACGTAACAACACATGATCTCCAATATCGAATTCCACGTCCTTTCGATGAAGATCAGCATAACTCTTTTGTCGGTCTTGTGAGGTTTTTATACGTTGTCGGATCGTTTGAATCTTTTACTTAGTTATACAAAACAACTCCGGTCCCAACAACGTTGCTTCACCCACCTCATCCCAGCATACTGGAGAACAACAATTTCTTCCATATAACGCCTCGAATGGAGCCAAGCTAATACTTGTTTGATAACTGTTGTTGTCAGAAAACTCCACCAATGGTAAGAACTTGTCCCAACTTCCCTTGAAGTCAAGGACACAGATTCTTAATAAATCTTCAAGCGTTTGAATAGTCCTCTTTGATTGTTCGTCCGTCTGAGGATGATATGCCGAACTAAATCGTAAATCCGTGCCCATAGCTTTTTGTAAACTAACACAAAATCGTGAAGTGAATCTTGGGTCTCGATCAGAAACTATGGATACTGGCATACCATGCAGTCTTACAATCTCGTTTATGTACATACGAGCAAGACATTCAAGTGTATAAGTTTCTCGTATTAGTAAAAAATGAGCAGACTTGGTAATAATCCTCACTATTCTGTTAAATAGTATACATCATTTAAGGTGCTGAATGTGGAGGCCAATATTATACGAGTAATATTATTTGTTACATGTGACAAGGGTAATAAAATACGAAAGCAATCAATTTTTGGCATGATGAGTAGTTAACCGATATGAATAAATGTAACATTCCATTGTATTATCTAACATGAATTGAAGATTACATTACTAATTTTCAACATATAATGGTAATAATTCCCGTACAAATATTCGGTATTAGTATCTTGTTCACAAGGTAGTTGATCCCTAACCACATATTCTGTTTAAACTTTGATTCTGCTAAAAGAGTATTGAATACGAATGAGCAATACTCTTATAATATTATTATAAGAGTATACGGTTTCGTATTTTAAAGTGAAATTACACCTAAATGCCTAATAATAAATAAAATAGGCATAAAAGGAGCCATGCGATATTAAGTATATATGTTTGGACTAAGGATAGAAAAATAATAAACTGATTTGGTATTTCCGTGATACGAATTTAGAATACAGCTTGCTGGATTATATAATTTGTGATTCCAGTTTGCTGGATTGAGAAATAGTTTACTGAAATTGAAAATATGTTAAATCCAGTTTGTTGGATTGCAGTTTAGATTGCTCGATTTGGAATCCAGGTTGCTGAGTTGGTAATTTAGTTGCTAGATTTAGAATCCAGGTTGCTGGATTAGTATTTGACTTATTAGATGTTAATGAATACTTATGAAATGAAAAAGCGAGTGTTAAATCATATAAATGTGACTCTATGGCATGATTAAGCGCTTAGGAAGAGTTTAATTGAACTTAAACTCGATATTTGTCCGACTAGACCGTCGGGATGATAAAATTGTGTCGGTATCAACTCAAACTTAATAGTCTAATTCGATGCTAAGTCTTATGTGTATTATAGACTGATAGGTTTATGTGCTATGTGACAAAGTTGAACCCTAATGACCATATAATGTTTGAAATTATATATTACCGACAGCTAACGGGGTTCTGAAAACGAATTTATACTATTATAATATAGTATAAATTAAACGAAAATAATTACTAATACTCATTTAGTCTAATTTGATGCTAAGTCTTATGTCGACAATTGTTGTAATAAAGTCGTAGTCGCATTATGGAGTGATCAAGGAACCGATATTTGTGGTTTATGTTAATTCCTTGATACAAATAGGATTAATTATAGTTACGAGTAATATATAATTTCAAATCTCCTTGGGATAAATTTATATATATATCTACTGAGAAGTAGATATATATATATATATATATATATATATATATATATATATATATAAATTTACTATATTTGTATGATAAATATAAACCAGCGTAATATTAAAATATATAGTATTTTAAATTATATATTAAATCATATATAATTTTTGTTTTCTAATTACTTTCAAATTATTCATTAAATTTGTAAATATTCATATCAACTGCCTTGTTTATTCTAAACTATGACGCTCCCTTCGATACTCATAACTTTTCATCTTACACCTATTATTGACCAATGAGCTCAGTGCACAAAGAGAGTCGAGTTTAACCTCTAAAGTTGAGGAACTAGAAAAGACTATCTCTACATGGAACAAATCCTCATTATCCATGGATTTGTTCAAGAATTATAAACTATATTTATATATATGACCTATTCTTATCTAACATACGCCAATGTTAGTATTATGCACCAATAATCTGACATGTTATTAATGTGTAGTTTACTCGTTATTATATTATATTTAATGGGTGTCATAGATTATCATGTGATCTGTATAAAGATAATATAAAGGATAATTTCATTAATAACTTAATATTAATGATAATGGCATAAAGTGTATTTTTCGGAATAATATTATCACAAACTAAAAATATTAATTATTTTCATTAAAATTAATAATTAATGAACACTATTCATCATGTTAATAACAAACAAATATTATGAATAGCATTTTGTATGTGCTATGTATACAGATTTAATATGATGACCTAGTATTAAGCTTCCGTTACAAATAACTTCTCTTTAGACCTCTCGAGTCCCTTCACTTCTATTTCTAATTTCTCCATATCTCTTATTAACTCCTCCTGAGTTAACAGTCAAAATAATTTCTCCCTTCCTTTCCTACTTATAGTGTCGGTAACTATGTTTGCCTTCCCCGGGTGATACAAAATTTCAAAATCATAATCTTTGATTAATTCTAACCACCTCCTCTGACACATATTCAACTCTTTCTGCGTGAAGATATATTTCAGACTTTTGTGGTCCATGTATATCTCACATTTCTCTCCGTACAAATAATGCCTCCATATCTTTAACGCAAAAACTATTGTCGCTAAATCTAAGTCATAAGTAGGGTATCGTTTTTCGTAATCCTTCAGTTGTTAAAATGAAGGATTAATTCCAGAAAATGATGCGAAAATAATGTCAATAAGTTTAATAGCTTTCAAATATTATGGAAGATAAAAGTTCTTAACATTATCAATTTGATTAATCAATTAGGAAAACAGGTTTTTGTCATGGATGGAGAGTTGAGCCAAGATTTGATCTTACACTGTGACAACCCAAAAATTTAGAAGATCTTGAATGATTAAATTAAATGTTAAAGTTTAAAACCTAGAGTGAAAATAGATGATTTATTTTAAATTCTAAAAAAAAAATCTAAGGAATTGGTATGTTGAAATGATTCAACGATGAGGTTACGAGAAAGGATAAAATCTAAACCGATTAAGAATGATTCGGTATTATGATTCCGGGGACGGAATCCTTATAAGGGGGAAAGAATGTGATAACCCAAATTTTGGGTAATATTAAAATAAGAATTAAATAAATAAAATTTTTATTAGATAATATGTTGTATGATATTATATTGCATAAGTGGGTATGAACTATGCAATATGTGATGCTTATGCTTAATAGATATATTGGTATTATATATTTATTATATGTAAATAAATTGTAGGGATAAATTATTCAAAGAAATGAGATGAGTAGAATTAAAATAATCTATAATATTAAATTATTTTAATGTGGTGAAATGGTGGTATTAAATATATACTTAATGTATAACCACCCTTTTATTGAAGAAATCATGTATTAAATTATTGGACGTAATGTGTGTATCTTTTTAATGTAGTAAGTATATTATTATATTTATTACAGTTAAATTGTTGAAAACAATTTATAGAAGGGAAAAGAAAGTAATCAGTATAGAAGAATTATTGTATACTTTAAATGAATGATATTAAATAATTGTATATTATTGAATTATTTTAATAAAGAAAAGATATTATTTTAATTATAATATCTTATTTACTGAATAAATTTCCATTTATAAGGTAAATATATTAAGTTATACTCGCTATATATAAATAAATTGATATAAACAATTTATAAGGTGAGAGAATAAATTTATTATTTATTTTCTATATGGGATGTGAGTACATGTGCATTATAAAGAATATTTGCAAGGTTATAAATATAAATATATATTTATTATGCAAGGAAATAAAATTATTGGGAATAATTTGCGTAATGAGGCAAAAAGAGGCGGGTTAAGCATATAATATTTGTATATATTTTATCCAAGAGTATTAGAATAAATTCTTATATAAAATTAATTTAATAAAGATTAGATATTATATTTATCTTAATATCTTAAGAAAGTAAATAAATTCTTAATTGAATTTATGATAATGAAGTAAGGATATTATATTATAATATCTTGGGTATGTAAATAATTGTATTTACATAAGAAATTATGTGTAGCATATTTATTTTACAATTATAAAATAAATATGTAATTTGAGTATGTTATGTTATATTTTATATAATTTATATATCAAAGATGCGTTATGTAAATTATATAATTCTAAGAGGGTAAAATAAATTAAGGAGATTTATGTAGTAGCTTATTTGATTAAATTAAGTTACTAAGGTTGGGTAATTAAATTAATTAACAAGAGCATTAAAAGAATAATTGGTTTAATCAGTTAATTAAGCTAAATTGGTTAATTTCTTAAGTGCCCTTGCACTGTTGCAAGCTTGGTGACCAAGTTGGGTGTTATTTATCTTTCTCCTCCCTTCTTGTTGTCGTGAATGGGAGAAAGAGAGAGGAGAGCAAGGAAGTTAGAAAGAGTTAAACACTCAAAAAAAAAAAAAACTATTTGCAGTCCTCATTCACTCTTCAATTCGTTCCAGTTCATCTCTCTTTTTCTGTAACTATTAAGTTTGCACAATTCTCAAACCTTCACCAAATTTCTCTCAATTTTGGCTAGACCCAACGAAATTAGCAAGGAATTGAAGTGTTGTACTGACTTGAAGAAGAACTGAAGCACATAGCAATAAAAGGATTTCTATAATTCATCATCAAAGCTAGAGTTTCAACAAGAACATTAAGTAAGCAAAGTAAGCCATATGTTCGTGCTATATTTATATAAAGTTAGTAAATACATATGTGAATGATGATAAAACTGCTATGTTGGTTTTGGTTGAGCTGTGTTGGTTAAGGGAGTTTATGCAGGTCATTAGGAATTATAAAGAAAGAAATTTTTGGGCTAAAACCATGTACAAACGTGTGAAACTTGTTTCTAAAACTGATGCACATATGGTGTTTGCTTTAAGGCCTCTTAGAGACTAATAAGCTTAAATTGGACAACTAGTGGACTATTTTGGACCAATTTGTGTTGCGCTCTGAAACTGAAAAATTAAGTTCTGGGATAATGTGTGGTACTCTTATGAGTTATGAACACAACCCAATTGGAACGAGGGAAAAATCCGTTGTAACGAAATCTTGACGGATATCTTAGTAAAACATGTAAAACAAATTAGTTAAAACTGTTTTAGGGGGCTGTTCTTGAGCCAAAGTTTATGAGGGTATAGAATTGAAAATTTAAGTTTTATAATGGTGGGTTTTGCTCCTACGAGTTCTGGAAATAATCCAATTGGAATGAATCAAAAAGGAGCTAAAACGAATTTATAGTAAAGGCTTTAGTAAAACATGATAGAAACCGAAAAAAATTGTGAACTGCTGACCCTAAGGACAAATTCGGGGCTAGCTAGAGTTTCTAGAAAATTCTGGGCTTTTGGGGTATTATAGTACGTTGAATAATCTTTCCATAGACTCCGAAACGGAATAATTCCGACTTCGGAGGAGGGAGTTATGGCATTCCAAAGTGGGTGTGTCGAATCTGTCCAAAATTTAGAAATCAGGTTTGAACCTGTCCCTTGCGCGGATTTTCTGGAATTATGGGTGCAGAACATGGAAAAGTTTATTGAATAAGAGTCGTAGCCCCGGAAGTTAGCTTCGCGTGGGCGCAAGAATCACTCAAAAATGTTTTAAAACGAATTAGTTATGACTATTTTAGCGAGAGAGGGTAAAGCTGGAAAAAAATTAAAAACTAGTGTGTCAAGCCAGTTTTGGAGCCTGTTTTGAGCAGCTTAAAGAGTCTGAAATGGGGGACTCGTATTTTTTAAAAATAGCCTTCTATGGAATCTAAATCATATTAAAATTTGGTAGCTATCCGACGTGCGAGCTGGACATAATAAAATCGCAAAGGGGTTGTGTTAGTCATGAAGACTGCAAGGCAGCCCATCAGCAGCTATGTGCAGGTGCGCGCGCACGGTGCTACACCGTGCTGCTGCAATTTGCTGGGATTGTTTTAGCTTGTTCTTTCGTTGTTTAGTTGCTCAAATCATACCGTCAGTATTTTTCTAAAATAGGTGGGTATACCACCTATATTACATCCAAACTTCAATATAAACGGATCATTAACGGAGGATAGAAATTAGCGAAACGAGAGTCAAGAAGGAGGGAGCTGCTGCCCAACGGCAGCAGCAGTCAGCTGTAACACATCAGTTGTGGCTATTTGATGAGCTATTTTGGCTTTTGCGATTTAAGTGGATAAATCATCCATCAATTTTAGTGTAATACCCGGTAATAATAATAATAATAATAATAATAATAATAAATAAAGTAAATAACATTTAAATCTATGTTTTAAATAGAATAATTGGGCTTGTCTTTTATTTGGGTCAATTTGAAAATAATGTTTGTGGGCTATAACAATAAGTGGCATTAAATATTAATCTTGTAAATTTGGGCTTTAAAACTAATTAAGTTCAATGTTATAAATCCTATTAGGACAAGGATGATTAATTATATATATGACTCAAACCTAATTGTATTGGATTCCATCTATTATGAAGCGAAGAGAAAGGCGGCTAGGAGTATAGAAAATAGAAAGAGAAAAATTCTCCCAACCAAGGTAATACCATTATTTTTATTATTGGGTATTTTTTTAGTTATTTTATGATCGGATCTTGCAAGATTAATTAATTTGATTGTTTATTGTTATAAGTCATGCCTGGAGGGAATCTCAATTAAAACTAGCAAATAAATAAAGTATAAATTAGATTAGCTTGTTTGGAACATGGAGTTATATTTCAAAGTTTTGTTCTATATATTATATTGTGGTATCATGTTAGAATTTTTTTTATATATTAGAACGGAGTTGAGAATTATGATTGAGTTTGTAATTAATTAGAATTTGCTTCAGGATATTAGTTTATGAGTATTTCTTGTGAAACAGAGGTAGAATAAATATAAGTACATAGTTAGTACAATGGTATTAAAAAGAAAATATATGGAGTGTAATAATAATAATAATGATGATTTGATTGCATCTGGGTAGTATGTGAAATGAATGGCATCAGTGTGCCTTAAAAAAAACGCCTTACGAATAAACTATGTCATGAATAGTAATTGTTTTATTAGACTTATGGATATTTAGACTTCTTTTGGAAATTACAGGAGTGCACAATAGGTGTATGCCTATTATATGGATACATGTATATTAATTGTTAATAGTACGAATTTTCTTAATAGTACGAATTTTCATGTTTATTGTTAAAAAAATAAAAATAAAAAATAATAATTATGTATATAGTATTGCAAAATATTATGTTATACAAAATATAAATGAATAAATAAAATATTTTGAAATTATAGAGATTATTATTATAATAATAATAAAATGAATTTATCAATGGGTTAAAGATGAAAGAATATTTTTATAAGTGTACTTATATTTATTATTATTTTGTTTAGTTAGTTTGAACGAAAAGGCGATGATTAAAGGCATATTAAATAGATTATGAATTATTTTAGAATTATTAGTTTGGATTATTTTTAATTTGAGGTGAATATGTTTAGGTGATGAATAACGTTTCGTATTTGATATCGTTGGCATTTGAGGGTAAGATTTTGTGGAGTTTGCTATAAATGGTTTGGAAGTATCAGGTACGGATTCCGTACTTTTTCAGCGATACTTTTGTTAAATTTGATTTGTTCGTTTTGTTCCTCGTTTCGAATTTCTGTTATTATTTCACATAATTGTTTCGTGTGAAATTGATATATTTGTTTCATTTTGGAGTTGACACATTGGACTCGTACTTGTACTCTTTGAATCAGATTATCATGTATAGTATTTATTTTGATAATTGTAGAGCGGTACATGTTGCTACCTTCTTTTTGAGACCTTGTGACTATAATTTGATTTGGTTCAACATGTACATATAGAACCCTTTTGTTGGTATTATGTCGCATGTGTTGTGACATGGTATTTTTATTAGAATATACCGTAGGGTATACCTGAGCTATAACCACCTGTGGGGGTACCACAGGCATGTCGTCTTGGCACGAGAGGCATGACACTTTCCGTGGCAGTGTGATTAGTCCACGGCGTCTCCGTTTTGGGCTCCGGAGTAATTGGGCCATTTGGTGTTTTGTTGTGGGAGGCGTATGGGTTAACCCTAGTTTTCTGTTCTGCGGATTGGTGATGTTGTGCTAAACACACCTATCCGATTTGCATACATTTGGATTCGCGGTCCAATGTGTGATTGCCTGTGTGGCATTGTTTCGATGTGCCTGTGTGGCATTATTTTGGTTGCCTGTGTGGCATTATTTTGACTTGCCTGTGTGGCAAGGTATATTTCTGAGCTCATTCGGTATGAAATAACTCTAGCCGTTTGTTTCAGCCTATTATTTTATTGGATTAGTTTTGTTGGTTTTTGTTCAGTTCAAATCATTGAGTTAGTTACTTTAGTTCGTTATTTCTTTATTCTCTTATTGGTTTCGTCAATTACGTTGATTCATATATATTTCATTCAGATCCTTGGATATTACATTTTCGTTCGTACGTATTTGCACTTGAGGCTTGTTCAGTATTTTGTCTCAACTATTTTCGTATATCAGTTGTATATCTGTATCCGTACTGGGCAATTGGCTCATGCTGTGTTTTTCTTCCGGCAGGTTTGCAGGGGTGATTCAGGGCTAGTGTGATGAGAGTGTTGCCTTTGACCATCTAGGTGGATTCGAATTTTAGGTTTTGATTATTTTGACTCTATGTTGAGAATCGTATTTAATGCCTTATTGATGGTTATCATTATTACATATTTGAAGTCTTTAGTGCTCTATTTACTAATTTTGAGGTTTGTTGTGCTTTGCACGTGACCTCCCTTTCCTTTTCGGGAAGGGGGTGTTACAGATATGGTATCAGAGCCGACTCTCGAAAGCTCGGGTCGGGTCATCCGATCGGGTTGCCGGAGGTGGGGACACGAAGGCTGGTGGTATTATCCCACAATGGAGAGATGAAGGTCCGGAGGTGGGGACACGAAGCCAGCCGGTATTATCCCACAATGGCTAGAGAGGCAAAGATCTTTGGGCCGTGTGTGTGATCGGTTCTGACGGGGATGTCAGAAATTTAAGTGGGGGAGTTTGTAACACCCCAGTCCCACATCGAAAGATAGGGGGAAAATTTGTCTGCACTTAAGGAATTAAGTAACTACCAATAGTACCTTCAAGTCATGACCTTTTGGGAGCCTGTGGTGGGCTAGATGACCCAAGAAGATACTATTGGGCCAGTGGTTTGAAGCCTTATTTGGATGGATTTGATTCGATTCGGACTTGGGATTTGACCCAAGATTTGTTCCGGACTCGGGATTTGACCCGGGTTGTTTCATATGGTATCAGAGCTCAGGTTCTTTCTTGTAGAAAACCTATTTAGGTTTGACCTGTGAGTTGTGGGAAAATCTCTGGGTAGACGTCGTAGGAATTTTATTCAATTTTGTTCTTTATTTGGTTGGTCTTGATTTTGACCAAGTGTCATTCTCTCATCGAGTTGTAGTTGATTTGAGAAATGTGAGATACATTGTTAAGATTATTATTGTTATGCGCTGGAGCAATAATATTAGTTAAGGATGGTGATTGAATATCATTAAGGAGAATAAATATGTGACTGTGTTTGTGATTGGATATTTTGTACAGTTAAGAAAGGATTATATGATTATGATGTGAGTATTTGAATAAGCGAGTTTTTGATTTTGGAAAATTATTTGTTAGAGTTGTTTTTGGTGACAAATTATTATGATCTTTGAATTGAGGATTTGATTTTGATGATGATTTTGTTTATGTTAAGCTTGTGGATAATTTGAGGTATGTGTATTGATGGATTACTATGATCAAGTGAAAATTATTAAGTATAGATGGTTTCTTGTAATTTGAGTGGTTGATATTCGAGGTAATTAGTTTAATCATTTGAAGTTAATGATCAATTTTGTGGCTTTTTTTTTAGAAAGATATTGGAGTCATGTCCTATCAAGTTTCTTTGTGATAGTAAGATGAGATTTTGAAATTCATTGAGTTAAGATTTGCACTACGAGAATGATTCATTTATTGAATGATTAGATGTAATAAGTGATGAATTCAATATATTTTAAGAGATTTTAGAAGTTATAGTTTGCTTATTCAGATAGTAGAATATATGATTTGGAGTTTGGTATGGTGATGGAGAGATCTTAGTAGTAGTATATATTTTTGTGTAATAATATGTGAGAACTAATTTGATTTGAGGTTATGATATTTTGAAACTCTTAAGGACTTGAAAGAGTTGGTGATAAAGAGATATTAATAGTATATTCTTTGGTGTAATAATATTTGAGGACTAGTTCAAATTAAGGATGGAGTATTTTGAAGCTCTAGAGAACTTGGGGAGAGTTGGTAATATAGTTTGCATAGTTGTTTTATTTATCTGATGTCTCTAGAGTTTTGTATGAATTTATGTAAAATAAAACAAAAATAATTTGTTAGATCCTTATCATGTGTGGAGCATAAACGTTTTACGAATTAAAGATAATTTTAAATATTTCGAGTATTCGAATCGTATTTAGATGAAGAGAAATTTTTGTGATTTCGAATTATATTCCGAAGAGTACGTACGTTTGCAAGAATGAAATTCAAAGATATTAGCGACAGCCGCACCAACGGTGGATCATGGGATCTAATTTGATGCAACACGAACAACCTTACCAAGGCTGACACGGTAGCTGACGAATCGTTTACAAGTACACTAATAATTACGTGGACCGATGACTTATTCGCGTTGATCGTTACAAATGGAGACGCTACGTCGTAACTAAATTTTTTTTGTAGCTTATTTGAATTCCGAGGACGAAATTATTTTTAAGGGGTGAAAAATGTAATAACTCATTTTTTTAAATTAAATATTAATTGATTTTTTTTTTTATTTTATACAATTGTGTTTCAATTGGAAAAGGTAAATGATTTTGTTTCCCTCTTTTCTTTCTTGTTTTATTCAGAAAATTAAATTCTTTTAGTTGGTAAGTAAATAACTGATTAAATTAAAATGGAGAAAGATAATTCCTCTTGTTAAAGTCTTGTGGTAAAATCATTCGAAGCGAGAAGCTACTTGGGAGATAGAGAAGACTATTCGAGCGGAGTATCCGCATCTTTTGATAATTAGGTATGTTCATTCTTTTGATTCCGGCGACGGAATCCTTTTTAAGGGGTAGGTGATGTAATACCCGGTAATAATAATAATAATAATAATAATAATAATAATAAATAAAGTAAATAGCATTTAAATCTATGTTTTAAATAGAATAATTGGGCTTGTCTTTTATTTGGGTCAATTTGAAAATAATGTTTGTGGGCTATAACAATAAGTGGCATTAAATATTAATCTTGTAAATTTGGGCTTTAAAACTAATTAAGTTCAATGTTATAAATCCTATTAGGACAAGGATGATTAATTATATATATGACTCAAACCTAATTGTATTGGATTCCATCTATTATGAAGCGAAGAGAAAGGCGACTAGGAGTATAGAAAATAGAAAGAGAAAAATTCTCCCAACCAAGGTAATACCATTATTTTTATTATTGGGTATTTTTTTAGTTATTTTATGATCGGATCTTGCAAGATTAATTAATTTGATTGTTTATTGTTATAAGTCATGCCTGGAGGGAATCTCAATTAAAACTAGCAAATAAATAAAGTATAAATTAGATTAGCTTGTTTGGAAAATGGAGTTATATTTCAAAGTTTTGTTCTATATATTATATTGTGGTATCATGTTAGAATTTTTTTTATATATTAGAACGGAGTTGAGAATTATGATTGAGTTTGTAATTAATTAGAATTTGCTTCAGGATATTAGTTTATGAGTATTTCTTGTGAAACAGAGGTAGAATAAATATAAGTACATAGTTAGTACAATGGTATTAAAAAGAAAATATATGGAGTGTAATAATAATAATAATGATGATTTGATTGCATCTGGGTAGTATGTGAAATGAATGGCATCAGTGTGCCTTAAAAAAAACGCCTTACGAATAAACTATGTCATGAATAGTAATTGTTTTATTAGACTTATGGATATTTAGACTTCTTTTGGAAATTACAGGAGTGCACAATAGGTGTATGCCTATTATATGGATACATGTATATTAATTGTTAATAGTACGAATTTTCTTAATAGTACGAATTTTCATGTTTATTGTTAAAAAAATAAAAATAAAAAATAATAATTATGTATATAGTATTGCAAAATATTATGTTATACAAAATATAAATGAATAAATAAAATATTTTGAAATTATAGAGATTATTATTATAATAATAATAAAATGAATTTATCAATGGGTTAAAGATGAAAGAATATTTTTATAAGTGTACTTATATTTATTATTATTTTGTTTAGTTAGTTTGAACGAAAAGGCGATGATTAAAGGCATATTAAATAGATTATGAATTATTTTAGAATTATTAGTTTGGATTATTTTTAATTTGAGGTGAATATGTTTAGGTGATGAATAACGTTTCGTATTTGATATCGTTGGCATTTGAGGGTAAGATTTTGTGGAGTTTGCTATAAATGGTTTGGAAGTATCAGGTACGGATTCCGTACTTTTTCAGCGATACTTTTGTTAAATTTGATTTGTTCGTTTTGTTCCTCGTTTCGAATTTCTGTTATTATTTCACATAATTGTTTCGTGTGAAATTGATATATTTGTTTCATTTTGGAGTTGACACATTGGACTCGTACTTGTACTCTTTGAATCAGATTATCATGTATAGTATTTATTTTGATAATTGTAGAGCGGTACATGTTGCTACCTTCTTTTTGAGACCTTGTGACTATAATTTGATTTGGTTCAACATGTACATATAGAACCCTTTTGTTGGTATTATGTCGCATGTGTTGTGACATGGTATTTTTATTAGAATATACCGTAGGGTATACCTGAGCTATAACCACCTGTGGGGGTACCACAGGCATGTCGTCTTGGCACGAGAGGCATGACACTTTCCGTGGCAGTGTGATTAGTCCACGGCGTCTCCGTTTTGGGCTCCGGAGTAAGTGGGCCATTTGGTGTTTTGTTGTGGGAGGCGTATGGGTTAACCCTAGTTTTCTGTTCTGCGGATTGGTGATGTTGTGCTAAACACACCTATCCGATTTGCATACATTTGGATTCGCGGTCCAATGTGTGATTGCCTGTGTGGCATTGTTTCGATGTGCCTGTGTGGCATTATTTTGGTTTCCTGTGTGGCATTATTTTGACTTGCCTGTGTGGCAAGGTATATTTCTGAGCTCATTCGGTATGAAATAACTCTAGCCGTTTGTTTCAGCCTATTATTTTATTGGATTAGTTTTGTTGGTTTTTGTTCAGTTCAAATCATTGAGTTAGTTACTTTAGTTCGTTATTTCTTTATTCTCTTATTGGTTTCGTCAATTACGTTGATTCATATATATTTCATTCAGATCCTTGGATATTACATTTTCGTTCGTACGTATTTGCACTTGAGGCTTGTTCAGTATTTTGTCTCAACTATTTTCGTATATCAGTTGTATATCTGTATCCGTACTGGGCAATTGGCTCATGCTGTGTTTTTCTTCCGGCAGGTTTGCAGGGGTGATTCAGGGCTAGTGTGATGAGAGTGTTGCCTTTGACCATCTAGGTGGATTCGAATTTTAGGTTTTGATTATTTTGACTCTATGTTGAGAATCGTATTTAATGCCTTATTGATGGTTATCATTATTACATATTTGAAGTCTTTAGTGCTCTGTTTACTAATTTTGAGGTTTGTTGTGCTTTGCACGTGACCTCCCTTTCCTTTTCGGGAAGGGGGTGTTACATTTAGTTTCTAAATTCCTAAAGAAACAAGTACATGAGTTATAAAGTATTTACAATTCAATACAATTGAGTTGGTAGTTTAGAAGATAAAAAAATTAGTAAAGGTAGGTGTCGTGAGCTTGGGGTTGCCCAATCAAGTAAGGCTTGGTTGTCAGCATTATTAGGTCAATGGGCTGTTTCGGCGTTCCAATGAAACGCGGTGGTTTTTAATGCGATAGTTTATGGAAATGAGTCTGTAAAATAGTATGGAAGCTATAATTTATCTATATAGACTATATCTATGCTCAAAGTATAAAGGAAACTACAAGTTCACTTTATATACTTAGAATATGTATAAAAGTGCGAGATAACTATGTAATAAATTACAAATGGTTTATAAACCAAAATCATAGAATATTTAAAAGCCATGTCAAAGACTATTAAGCGATAAATTACTATCGTAAGTAAAAGAATAAAAGTTTTTGAAGAGAATATAAGAGTTTTTCAAAAACAAGAATGAAAGCTATTGATATGGCCAATATGGAAATGTAATATATATAACTATACAGGTTATATTACATGAACGCACAACTAATATGTTTTTATATGTAATTATAATTATTAAAAGTTGGAAAAAGAAGTTAGGCATGTCCTGATACCCCAAGACAGATATAAAACACAGTCTAACAACCATATGACAAGTATATGCATTCAGAGCATTCCAAAATCTATAAAAACGATATGTAAACATGAGTTTACATATATATGGATAATATATCCATATATCAGGAATACGTGGACAGTGTGCAAAGTTATTTTAAAATTGTACTTGAAACTAAACGGTTTTCAAAATACAAGGCGGGGGATTATGCAAACGGAGTTGAAAACTCAACTTTTGACATAAATAAGCTATGTGTAGGTAAAAGACATACACATAGAATATGTCTACCTACAAGCCAAGCAAATGAGGCAAGGTTTGACATTATAAGAGAGGCGTATATACAAAAGCATATATATACCTCATGTGTACATGAAAGGGGGAAAAGTAATGTATTATGAATGCACTAAGCCTAGAAAACTAATATTCGTGTGGAATAGCATTTAAATTACTCACAGAAGCGGAAATAAGCCATAATTACGCAAAGTAAAGGCACAGATGCACTATATGACAACAAGTCTACATATAAATGCGTGTAAAGTCTGTAAATACTTTTAAAAGGGTTATAAATTGTAAATGTAATGAATTGACATTTTAAAAGTTGTGTTAGAACTTTTTGAGAATGTATGGCTATATTAAGCCGAAACCTAAAATATTTTAAAGGAATATGGAAGTTTCTCGGAAATAAGAATATCAGATATTGATATAGTTTTTGTGAATGTTTGTTAGCTATACAGGTTATGGGATATGAGTGTGTGACTAATGTATGCATACATGTGAACATAACTATGTAGGATTCGTGAAGTGAAGTTAAACTAAAGTCTGTATCAATAGTCATTGAACAAGGCAAGTTTCTCAGTTTATTTATGTGAACTTATAATTGCTATAGATAACTGTTAGCAAGATTTATGTTTATAAGTATGTAATACCTATGAACTGTATTATTTGATTTGTGAATGATGAATGTCAAATTATGACTAATTCTTGAATTGAGGCGGGGAACTCAATATATATGTGTAATGAATGACATGTACAGGACATGTGTAGTATATGCTACGGTACGTATGTTGCTACCAGCAGGACATAAATGTGATAATGCATTTGTAATATGCTTGAACCTCAAGAATATAAATGCATGAACTGAATGTGAACATATGTGCTATGTGATGCATGATAGACTGTTAGACTTGCTGGGCCGTCGTGCTCAATTTTGCTTAATTTGCAGGTTAAAGCTATGATGCGATCTATCGTGATTAGGAGCACATGAAAAGAAGACTAGTGATTTAATTGAGATTGTGTTGAATCATTTGATGGTATTTACATGTGTAAACCTCAAATAAGTAAATCTTTGAATTATTCAATAGATGAAGATCATTTGTTCTGAATTAGGAATATGTTTGAAATAATGAATTGTACATATATTCATATCTATTCAGATTAAATAAATCATGTAATGACTATGATTCTAGTATAAAGAAGAATTGTAAAGGTTGCGATTCAGGGAATGAATGAATGGAAAGAAAGAAAAAAAAATTTATTCCGCATTTTTAGCTATTTTAACATTAAATAATATTTTAATGTTAGAACAAGATATTATTAACGCACAAGATCGGGAAGAGAAATTGTCCTGATTTTGGGGGCGTTACATACACTCATTCCCGGACTCCTTTCACAATTGTTGTAAATTTTTCATATGAACAAGCTAGATATCAGCCTCGCTGATTGGCTTAACATGTTGAAAAATGTTGAGAGTCACTTTCCAACCAAGAAAGACAATGTCTTACTGGTAAGGGCCAAAGGATCTTCTAAAAAGAAGAACGATTCAAAGAAGGTAAATAGAAAGGCAAAAACAAAGGATAATAATAACAAAACTGATACGGATAATAAAGGAGTTTGCTTCCACTAAAATAATCCTGGACACTGGAAAGAAACTGCAAGAAGCATCATGCAGAGAAACAACAATCGAACATGCTTATTACGTATTAATTACTTATGAAAGATTAAAATAACCTATTTATAATTAGTTATGGTATACATTATTACCATAACAAATTATAATACGTCATCTCTCGAGTTTATATAGATTATCACGGTAATTGATGGCCAATCAATTAAACAATTAAGTCCAAATCACAATAGACAATCCTCACAATAGAACACAATAATTGATAGCGAAGCATATTAAAATAAACTACACAATAAGATATATTGTAATCTCAAACAAACAATTAGTTCATTGAATTAAAACTAAAAATCCACAATTGAATATTCATTAAAAGACAAAGATAGAAGAAGATAAGAAGATAGAATCTATTGTCTGTAGATTTGACGCTCCCTCCTTGCTCCTACTTTGAATCTTCAATGGTCTCCAAGTTGTTTCAATCTCCAAAACTCATAATAACTAGGGTTTTGATCTAATTTACTCTAATCTAATCTAATAAAATTCTTCCTCTAACTTCCTCTAATCCTTGTAATTCTCCTCCTATTATATGTCTCTTTATATGTATTTAAGTCCTCTTGGAAATCCTTGAATCAAACAGCTCGAAACAATCCTTATCGGACTCAAATTCGGACAAAATCTCCTCTTTCAGCGCATACCCAAGCCCCGGCTTGCTATTTACCTTGTAAATAGCAAGCCTCAGCTTGCTAGTGGCCTCCCCGGCTTGCTATCAAAACACAAAAGGGCAAGCCTCGGCTTGCTAGTAAGCTGCCAATTATTTTTCTGCTGCAGCGTCCTTTGATAAAACGGTCATAACCTTTGATCCGAGAAGAGTTACGGGGCCTGCCACCTATCAAATCGAAGATATCGACGAGCTCTATAACTTTCATTTTATGAGTGTTTAGAAATAACGAAAGGATGAAGGTATAAATTGGACTGAAAGTGACTGCTATGCAAATGACCACCCAAAACAGTGAAATTCAACGTCCGTTGGTACAAATGTCATAACTCTTGCATCCGAACTCCAATTGGAATGATTCAAGATGTTATGGAAAGCTAAGAAGACGCTCTACAATATAGTTTAAGTTTCAAGCCAAGAACATGAAATGAATATGAAAGCCCAAATGATATCCAGATTGCTTTTCTTTGCGTTTTTCTTGCTTTTCCTTACCAATAGTCGCTCACACCGCTTCCAAACGTATAACCTACTAAATGAACACACAATGCAAGAAAAGTAACTAAGACACATGAATATAAGCAACTAATACAAGTAAAAGATACCGGATAAGTGGATATAAAATCCACTTATCAAATATCCCCAAATTTAAACTGTTGCTTGTCCTCAAGCAACACAACATAATGCAATGCAATGCAATGCAATGAAATGCAATTAATCTATATGCCTACGAATCCAGCAGTATTTGATAGAATCTAATCTATTCACTCGGCCTTAGAGAAATCAAGTAAACCTGATAATACATCTTATCAAAACTCATCATTAACTTCCTAATCCATCATCAAGTCTTAAACTGTTATTACTGGTATAGTGCGTGTGTGCTCCACAACAATGTTAACTGATATAAAATCAAATTTAATACATAACAAGTCTCTTTGAAGGCATCATACAATGGAAACTCAAGAAATTCAAAAACAAGTTAGATCCAACTAAAATCAAACAATTACCAATATCGAGGGTCAACATGGGATACTTATGCATTATTTTTCATCTACGGGGGCTCTTTGCTCTTATTTCCCGTTTTATTCTCTTTTTTATATATATACACATAGCTATGCAATGTCTTATTCCCTTAGGCTTTTCAATGCTACCTTAACGAGCTTTCGACCAACGACTCCCAGACCATTAAGACCTTAGGGTGCTAGGTGTAAAGACAATCCCATCGGGCTTACTTACTAAAGTAACAAAGGCCACAAAACTAGACAAACACGCCACAGTGTTTATTCATACTTTTTTTTTTCTCTTTTTTTCTTTTTTTATATATCTTATATACCCCGAATATTCCCCCAAACTTAGGTTCTTGTCTAACTTTAGCCATCACTACTTATTTTTGTCATTCTTTCATTCAAACTAGCATTATCCTTTAGAGTCCCATTATGTATCAATTTAAATTCAATCAATCAACAAGGTATTTTTACTGTGTTAACCTTGATTATACCAGTTTCAAACGAGAAAATATTCAATTCCTAACAAGAAATCACATAAAAGCTCTAATAGTCAGTAATATACTTGTCTACTCAATTCCAATCTCATCATTGGCCAAAACAAATTGTAAATATCTAACAGCTGGAATCATGCAAGATGAACATAATAACTAACTATTATTTTTGAATTTTTGAAAAAAAATTTTAACAAAAAAACTGAATATAATGTTATTCAAACTATATTATTATGCAACTAATTATGCAGTTGTACTACATGAATGCAAACATAATGAACCTAAACTAAATTAACAACGTATGCAAAATAACAAAACATAAACATGAAACTAAACATGCAATAAAGAACTAAACTAAACTCCCCCAAACTTAGCAATTACAATGTCCTCATTATAAGAACATAAAGATAAGTAGAAGAGAACTTCCCTGTAATCAGCTAAGCATGAGGTGATGGTGGCGATGACGACAACGATCATTTTTCTATCCATTGAACCTCCAATACTTGCAATGAAGAGAGACAACATAGATGTCCGAATTGCTTTTCTTTGCATTTTCCTTGCTTTTCCTTACCAATAGTCGCTCACACCGCTTCCAAACGTATAACCTACAAAATGAACACACAATGCATGAAAAATAACTAAGACACATGAATATAAGTAACTAATACAAGTAAAAGATACCGGATAAGTGGATATAAAATCCACTTATCAGATTCATCACGGGGAATCAGAGAAGTTTAGAGAACAGACAGATAGTAATGTAGACTAATCAGTTCATGGGGATTCATAATTAGATAACTATGATGTCGTGCAGATGTTGGTTGATCCGTATGGCCCTACCAATATTGACTGGGCTGAAAACGAGCATGCGAAAAGAAGTGCTCAGTAAAAGCCAATTGATTCAGTAGCTGCCTTCTACAAGTTGCTATTCAAATCGGGTGTCCCATTATACCCTAGAAATTACAAGCACACCAGACTTTCTGCAGTTACGAAACTTTTACATTTCAAGAATGAGCATGCCTGCAGTGAGAGAGGATTCAATGATTTGCTTGATATTTTCAGCGAGTTCTTACCTAGGAATAATACTTTGCCCGCGAATTACTATGAAGTGAAGAAGATGGTTAAGGGGTTGAATCTCGGGTATGAGAAGATCGATGCTTGTGAGTAGGATTGCATGTTATACTACGGGGAGGACAAAGATAAGGTGCAATGTGATATCTATAACTCGCCTCGGTACAAGATCACAAAATATGGGGGGAAGGAGAAACATGTTCCAAAGAAGATTTTACAGTATTTTCCTCTTGCGCCGAGGTTGAAGCGACTATTCATGTCTGCGCACACTACTCAGCATATAAGTTGGCATAGAACAAAGGATGTCGTGCCTGGTCAGCTGACTCACCAAACAGATGGAGATGAATGGAAGAATTTTGATGCCAGTTTTTCATAATTTGTCGAAGAAGTTAGGAATGTCAGGCTTGGCATGGCTACAGATGGCTTCTGTCCATTTAATAAGTTTAGTCAGCCTTACTCTTTTTGGCCAGTGATTATGGTAGCTTACAATCTTCCACCGTCAATGTGTGTGAGGGATCCGTATCTTTTCTTGAATTTACTTATACCAGGGGATAAGAGTCCTACAAAAGACATCAATGTGTACCTTAGGCCATTAGCCGATGACTTAAGATGCTGTGAGAAATAAGTGTTCAGATTTTTGATAAATATATCGGGCAGCATTTTGTGATGAAGGAAGCTTTATTATGGACTATCACTGACTTTCCGGCACTTGGGATGATTAGTGGTTGGTCAAATTATGGTAAGTTGTCATTTCCAGTCTGTATGGGAGATGTGCAAGGCACTCAACTACATCATGGGCAGAAAACTAGTTTCTTTAGAACTACTAATAGATTCTTGCCTGTTGAACACAGTTATAGAAAGATGTCTACATAGTTTAATAGAAAGACAGAGAAGAAGGGGATTGTTGGTTGTTTGTCGGGCAGCGATGTATTGGGCTGGCTAAATGATCTGACATTTCCACCGCCTGGGAAGGAGCATGGTATGTTGAGAGCAATAGGATACAGGAAAAGTCATAACTGGAAACACTCCCCGATTTGGTTTGAGTTGCCATACTAGGTCACACTAGCACTTCATCATTGTATAGATGTCATGCATACAGAAAAGAATGTATTGGCCAATTACTGGTGGACTGTCAGATGATATTTTACATCATGAAAATCATTAACATATAGGTATGGATTGGTTATCCAATTATGGGGCGGTAATTGACCGCCAGAAGAAGCGTATTAACCTTATGACTCCGTTCAAAGGTTGTGTTTTATGGTAGCAAGTTTAAAATATTAAGCAGAATAAACACCAAATATGATTAATGCTATTTAATATCACTCTAGGTATATATTAAGAACGTCAAATTAAGTTATATCACTAAGGTTTTTCTTTGGAAATACCGTGTGCTACTTTCACATGAGAGTAAAGATATATTTGTCTCCTTGGGGTGCTCCTATTCTATTTGTAAATAAGAAAGATAGAACATGTTGATCTGAATAGCAACTTGTTCAATGCTTAAAGGATTAACTATGTACAATATTTTGAATACTATTTAGTGATACTCACGTATCATTAAGTATAAGACATATTAACAATAAAATATTAAAAGTAAATACTTAGTGATATCATGTCTAAGACATACCATTATTATATACTATATTATTCACAGTTTATAATCACTTATATATTAATTCTAATATATGAGTGATTATAAACTGTGAATAATATAGTATATAATAATGGTATGTCTTAGACATGATATCACTAAGTATTTACTTTTAATATTTTAATATTTTATCTATATTTTTCCACATGGTATGATATAACATACCATGTGTGACAACCCCAAAATAGGTCCATTCCATCCAACCCATTTTGAGTCGCCAAATACATGGTACAGAAAACAACTACAACTTTATTACAACAATTGTCGTGCAAAATACAACAACACATATACTGTGAGTTTGGATACAAATATATATCAACTGTGACTCATGTCCCAACCGTGGACAGCACCTCATAATGACACCTTACATAAAGGTATAGTCGAAAACTGTTTTAGAAATTAAAATCTTTGGGAAGTGCTCAAGGAAACCTTCGTACATGGGAGGCCATGCGTCTAGGTTATTATAGATATCATATGGCCACAGAATTATCCTTGGTTGACCCAATAGACCCCAAAGAAAAATGAGAAGATTACTATCATATTCTTCCCAATGGCGAGTCTTCTCTTGATATATCATTATCTCCACTGTCTCTAATTGAGAGTTATATTCCAAATAGACTCCAAGATTATATAGATAGTGCTGATAGATATACTCAGCAAGTGAATAGGCACATCCATGTCTTATGATGACACGAGGTGGTATGTCATTAGACATCTTGTATGACAGTGGCAAAACACCCTTCCAAGTTAAATTCACCTCACCCTCAACATCTATAGACCACCGTTCTATTCCCTTGTTATTCCCCCGCTCGACCCAGCTACACTCGTATTACCTGAAAGGAATTGTGAAGCAAAAGGGTGAGCACAACTAGCTCAGTAAAGAATGTCATAACTAAAGATAATTAAATTATCAATAGCCTTCATCAATAATAAATCAGAGATTTAGAACATATGGTAGATGATAAAAAAATTTCAACCATAGTTGCAGCGGAACGAACAATCCATTAGAAGAGTCAAATAAACTATAAAGTTTATTATCTTCTCCATGTTAAAAGTCCATCAACAATGTTTTATCCCTATAACATCAATCAACAATTCCTGTCCACAATCACATATATAACTCATAATCGTAATTGTTGTTCTAAATTCCTTTTCTCATCCAGGACAAAGATAATTTTTATCACCTGAAACATCAAAGATCATAGTTATACCAAATCACAGTTCATGTTCATAATCATACTAATAAATTCATCTTTGCACTACGACCAAAGATATACATCAACAAGTCATCTTTGCACTACAGGCCAAAGATATTCATCAACAAGTCATCTTTGCACTACAGGCCAAAGATATTCATATCTCAAAGAAATACATAATCATTTCAGAATTTATATAAACCATAATTATAACCATATATGTTGATCAATTCACCTTTGCACTTAAGCTAAAGATATTCAATTATAAATTCAATGGTCATGATCATACCAGTCACAATTCAACTTTTCACTACTGGCCAAAGAGAACCCTAGTCATGATCATACCAATAATCTACCCATCTTTACACTCCAGTGAAAGAGAATTTCAACATCAGGGTTATAAAAATGTTATATATGATAATAAAATCAATATAATCAATATATAGTTTTAATCTCCAGAGTAATAATCATAAATCAACTATAATTTGGTTAGAAAAAGAAATCAATTTTGTCGTGAATAGTACCCGTGAATAGTAACTCGTGAATAGTAACTCATGAATAGTAACTCGTGAATAGTAACTCATGAATAGTAAACTCGACTCAAAAAGGTAGAAATCCCACAATAAAATTCATACCAATATTTCGGTATAATGATATTGAAAGAATAATATTTATTTAAGCTTATAAATAATTTATTTTAATTGTTTACACTTTACTAAATAATGCATTTAATCATTCTAAAATGCCAAACTCATAAGATTTCATCACCAATAACCAAAACCCTCATAAAAAATCTGCATATACCTCATATATGATTCTCAAGCCATAAAATCATATTTTCCAATTTTCTTACTTCTCATAACATATTTAATTCATTTACTCATAACTAGAATATTTTCATGAAAAATACTAAATCAGTTCCAAAAATATTTCTTTTTTGGGATTTAGCAGAATATAGTCCTATATTGAACATATATTTTTCTCAGAATTTTTAAAAGTCATTTACTATTTTTCACATGGCCAAAACCACCGAATATTTAAACATTTATCATAAATTGTACTTTTATCCAAAAATTCCGAAATTCACAGGGTATACTGATATCATATAGATGTACTCCCAATAAAAATTTTATCAATTTTGGAGTTAACCACAAGTAGTTATAAGCAGTTACTTTTAAAAATAGTCTTTCCTCATAAAATTCATAACTCTTAATCTATACATCCAAAAATCACCAGTTTTGGACACAATCTACAAAACTCATCAAAATATCATTTCAAATTTTTCCAGAATTTTTGAAGGTTCAGAAGAATTTCGAAATAATAACCCTTAAAATCCCTTATTATCCCTTACCTCAAAAGAGCAGTACTTCTGACTGGAATAACGTTGAACGAACTTGCACCGTATAGCAATACTCAAAGTATACTCAAAATACTCACAAGAATACGCTCGATAATATAGAGAGAAAAAAACTTCAGTTTCTGGTGTGATTTTCAATTCTAACCTAAGCACCTATTTATAGGAAATTGCTTAGAACACCAAAGCAGAAAATTTAATAAATTAATATATATATATAAATCAAGATTCCTACGCCTCTAGAAATCTGATTTCAGCTAAATAAACACATGCTAGGGCTGCCACAAAACAAAAAAACGTTTTTCACACTTTAAATATTTTAAACTTCCAAAAATCAATTATTTCGGAGCTTCGGAACTTCAATAATTCATAATAAATAGCCCTTTTATCAGAAAATTCAAATCTCGCGAGTTTTTATAGGAAATTCAATTCTCTACAACTTTGCAGAAGAAAGTTTTTCCAAATTCCAAACAGAAATTGACCGAAATCCACAAACGGCCGATTTTACAGGCTATAATCAAATTTTCAGTCAATAAATAGGTCTACCGACACACAAAATCTGTTTTAAACATTTAATGCCACAAAAATACTCTTTAAACTGTGTAATGACAATTATTGAAACAACAGCAATATAAAAATATCAACGCAACAGTTATTGAATCAATATAATAAAATACTGAACAATAATTACTGTAACCATTATTGAGTAGTGCTTTCTTACGTAAGAGTCAATAATTGGTGCAATACCGTGTGCTGCTGTGCAACAACGCGTATTACTTTACTTTACCCACCGGGTATTCCAACAGTGTTAACAGTAACGATTACGCCGTTATTTATAAAAAAAAACTTTAATTTGTCGTTTTCTTCATCCGACAGTTATTTTGTTACGGGGCCCACAAAAGACTGCGCCGTCGTACAAATATTCCCCGACAGAAAGAATATTCCACGACCAAACGAATATTCCCCGACAACAATGAGTATTTTATAACCACTTGCTTATTTTGAAAAAAAAATTCATATATCACCCTTAACTTTAACCTTCTATCAATTTAACCATTTACTGAATTGTAATTATAAGAAAAATTGAATACTTTTATTTCATAAAATTCGGGGTCTTACAATCTCCCCTCTTTATGAAATTTCGTCCCCGAAATTTACGTACCTGGTATTTCGAAAAGTTGAGAATACCTTGCTTTCATTTCAGATTCTATCTCCCGAGTCATTATGATTTCTCCATTACTCATCTCCCGTGATAACTTCATTTGCATTCCTCATTTGTTGGGAAGTCATGACAACCGTTATCCCTTGAACTACCCGGTTTTGACTTGTCTGGGGCAGCATTTGGCGTCATCACTACCGTTGGAATATACTTTTCTATAGGGCATATTCCTCCCTCAACTGCCTCTTCGTACTCCTGATTCATGATCTGAATCATCAATCTTCGATCCATATCACATTCAGGTTGACCGTTCTGTACAGGATAATTCAAAACTCGATGTTGAGTTCTCCCAATTGCTTTCCAAAAAGAGAAATTCATATCATCTATTTTAGCCTTCTTAGATCGGACATCTCTTTCCACAATATCCACGTGTCGTGTGGCTTTTACCCATGCATCACTCATTCTTACTCGTTCAGTTTTTCCTTCTTTCAGCTCAGATTCCATCTTTATCATCTTACACTCTGCCAAAGAATAATTCTGTTCAAGCATCACATATCGGGTAACACAAGCTTGAATTGTTGCATTCTTTTGCTCCACAACTGCCTGCAATTCTTCAGCCTGCTCTTCTAACTCATGAATACGATTTTGCAATTCTACATTTCGATCATAAAATACCTCTAATAAACTTTCCTCAGGTACCTCTTCTTCCTCTTCATCCTCACTCTCAGCTGTTACCTCTGCGACTATCTCGGGTGCAACTATCAATTCTTCACTCACCACATGGATATCTCTAATTCCTTCTTCGTCTGTCATCACATTAGTGATTAGAGGTATCCCAACAGTCTCAGTCACTCCATTGTTAGCATTCTCAGCTGCCATTCTCAAATACTGCCATAAAACAAGGGTTAATTAAGCAAATTAACATATCACATAATATCCGTATATTATGACCGACCAATAATTAAGCTTAGGTAGGACATACTAGCGACGGATTTACTCATCTCTCCCCTCCTAGTTCTATTCCCCGATCTCCGCCAGAGATCATATCCCTAAGCTCTGATACCAACTGTGACAACCCCAAAATAGGTCCATTCCATCCAACCCATTTTGAGTCGCCAAATACATGGTACAGAAAACAACTACAACTTTATTACAACAATTGTCGTGCAAAATACAACAACACATATACTGTGAGTTTGGATACAAATATATATCAACTGTGACTCATGTCCCAACCGTGGACAGCACCTCATAATGACACCTTACATAAAGGTATAGTCGAAAACTGTTTTAGAAATTAAAATCTTTGAGAAGTGCTCAAGGAAACCTTCGTACATGGGAGGCCATGCGTCTAGGTTATTATAGATATCATATGGCCACAGAATTATCCTTGGTTGACCCAATAGACCCCAAAGAAAAACGAGAAGATTACTATCATATTCTTCCCAATGGCGAGTCTTCTCTTGATATATCATTATCTCCACTGTCTCTAATTGAGAGTTATATTCCAAATAGACTCCAAGATTATATAGATAGTGCTGATAGATATACTCAGCAAGTGGATAGGCACATCCATGTCTTATGATGACACGAGGTGGTATGTCATTAGACATCTTGTATGACAGTGGCAAAACACCCTTCCAAGTTAAATTCACCTCACCCTCAACATCTATAGACCACCGTTCTATTCCCTTGTTATTCCCCCGCTCGACCCAGCTACACTCGTATTACCTGAAAGGAATTGTGAAGCAAAAGGGTGAGCACAACTAGCTCAGTAAAGAATGTCATAACTAAAGATAATTAAATTATCAATAGCCTTCATCAATAATAAATCAGAGATTTAGAACATATGGTAGATGATAAAAAAAATTCAACCATAGTTGCAGCGGAACGAACAATCCATTAGAAGAGTCAAATAAACTATAAAGTTTATTATCTTCTCCATGTTAAAAGTCCATCAACAATGTTTTATCCCTATAACATCAATCAACAATTCCTGTCCACAATCACATATATAACTCATAATCGTAATTGTTGTTCTAAATTCCTTTTCTCATCCAGGACAAAGATAATTTTTATCACCTGAAACATCAAAGATCATAGTTATACCAAATCACAGTTCATGTTCATAATCATACTAATAAATTCATCTTTGCACTACGACCAAAGATATACATCAACAAGTCATCTTTGCACTACAGGCCAAAGATATTCATCAACAAGTCATCTTTGCACTACAGGCCAAAGATATTCATCAACAAGTCATCTTTGCACTACAGGCCAAAGATATTCATATCTCAAAGAAATACATAATCATTTCAGAATTTATATAAACCATAATTATAACCATATATGTTGATCAATTCACCTTTGCACTTAAGCTAAAGATATTCAATTATAAATTCAATGGTCATGATCATACCAGTCACAATTCAACTTTTCACTACTGGCCAAAGAGAACCCTAGTCATGATCATACCAATAATCTACCCATCTTTACACTCCAGTGAAAGAGAATTTCAACATCAGGGTTATAAAAATGTTATATATGATAATAAAATCAATATAATCAATATATAGTTTTAATCTCCAGAGTAATAATCATAAATCAACTATAATTTGGTTAGAAAAAGAAATCAATTTTGTCGTGAATAGTACCCGTGAATAGTAACTCGTGAATAGTAACTCATGAATAGTAACTCGTGAATAGTAACTCATGAATAGTAAACTCGACTCAAAAAGGTAGAAATCCCACAATAAAATTCATACCAATATTTCGGTATAATGATATTGAAAGAATAATATTTATTTAAGCTTATAAATAATTTATTTTAATTGTTTACACTTTACTAAATAATGCATTTAATCATTCTAAAATGCCAAACTCATAAGATTTCATCACCAATAACCAAAACCCTCATAAAAAATCTGCATATACCTCATATATGATTCTCAAGCCATAAAATCATATTTTCCAATTTTCTTACTTCTCATAACATATTTAATTCATTTACTCATAACTAGAATATTTTCATGAAAAATACTAAATCAGTTCCAAAAATATTTCTTTTTTGGGATTTAGCAGAATATAGTCCTATATTGAACATATATTTTTCTCAGAATTTTTAAAAGTCATTTACTATTTTTCACATGGCCAAAACCACCGAATATTTAAACATTTATCATAAATTGTACTTTTATCCAAAAATTCCGAAATTCACAGGGTATACTGATATCATATAGATGTACTCCCAATAAAAATTTTATCAATTTTGGAGTTAACCACAAGTAGTTATAAGCAGTTACTTTTAAAAATAGTCTTTCCTCATAAAATTCATAACTCTTAATCTATACATCCAAAAATCACCAGTTTTGGACACAATCTACAAAACTCATCAAAATATCATTTCAAATTTTTCCAGAATTTTTGAAGGTTCAGAAGAATTTCGAAATAATAACCCTTAAAATCCCTTATTATCCCTTACCTCAAAAGAGCAGTACTTCTGACTGGAATAACGTTGAACGAACTTGCACCGTATAGCAATACTCAAAGTATACTCAAAATACTCACAAGAATACGCTCGATAATATAGAGAGAAAAAAACTTCAGTTTCTGGTGTGATTTTCAATTCTAACCTAAGCACCTATTTATAGGAAATTGCTTAGAACACCAAAGCAGAAAATTTAATAAATTAATATATATATATAAATCAAGATTCCTACGCCTCTAGAAATCTGATTTCAGCTAAATAAACACATGCTAGGGCTGCCACAAAACCAAAAAAACGTTTTTCACACTTTAAATATTTTAAACTTCCAAAAATCAATTATTTCGGAGCTTCGGAACTTCAATAATTCATAATAAATAGCCCTTTTATCAGAAAATTCAAATCTCGCGAGTTTTTATAGGAAATTCAATTCTCTACAACTTTGCAGAAGAAAGTTTTTCCAAATTCCAAACAGAAATTGACCGAAATCCACAAACGGCCGATTTTACAGGCTATAATCAAATTTTCAGTCAATAAATAGGTCTACCGACACACAAAATCTGTTTTAAACATTTAATGCCACAAAAATACTCTTTAAACTGTGTAATGACAATTATTGAAACAACAGCAATATAAAAATATCAACGCAACAGTTATTGAATCAATATAATAAAATACTGAACAATAATTACTGTAACCATTATTGAGTAGTGCTTTCTTACGTAAGAGTCAATAATTGGTGCAATACCGTGTGCTGCTGTGCAACAACGCGTATTACTTTACTTTACCCACCGGGTATTCCAACAGTGTTAACAGTAACGATTACGCCGTTATTTATAAAAAAAAACTTTAATTTGTCGTTTTCTTCATCCGACAGTTATTTTGTTACGGGGCCCACAAAAGACTGCGCCGTCGTACAAATATTCCCCGACAGAAAGAATATTCCACGACCAAACGAATATTCCCCGACAACAATGAGTATTTTATAACCACTTGCTTATTTTGAAAAAAAATTCATATATCACCCTTAACTTTAACCTTCTATCAATTTAACCATTTACTGAATTGTAATTATAAGAAAAATTGAATACTTTTATTTCATAAAATTCGGGGTCTTACAATCTCCCCTCTTTATGAAATTTCGTCCCCGAAATTTACGTACCTGGTATTTCGAAAAGTTGAGAATACCTTGCTTTCATTTCAGATTCTATCTCCCGAGTCATTATGATTTCTCCATTACTCATCTCCCGTGATAACTTCATTTGCATTCCTCATTTGTTGGGAAGTCATGACAACCGTTATCCCTTGAACTACCCGGTTTTGACTTGTCTGGGGCAGCATTTGGCGTCATCACTACCGTTGGAATATACTTTTCTATAGGGCATATTCCTCCCTCAACTGCCTCTTCGTACTCCTGATTCATGATCTGAATCATCAATCTTCGATCCATATCACATTCAGGTTGACCGTTCTGTACAGGATAATTCAAAACTCGATGTTGAGTTCTCCCAATTGCTTTCCAAAAAGAGAAATTCATATCATCTATTTTAGCCTTCTTAGATCGGACATCTCTTTCCACAATATCCACGTGTCGTGTGGCTTTTACCCATGCATCACTCATTCTTACTCGTTCAGTTTTTCCTTCTTTCAGCTCAGATTCCATCTTTATCATCTTACACTCTGCCAAAGAATAATTCTGTTCAAGCATCACATATCGGGTAACACAAGCTTGAATTGTTGCATTCTTTTGCTCCACAACTGCCTGCAATTCTTCAGCCTGCTCTTCTAACTCATGAATACGATTTTGCAATTCTACATTTCGATCATAAAATACCTCTAATAAACTTTCCTCAGGTACCTCTTCTTCCTCTTCATCCTCACTCTCAGCTGTTACCTCTGCGACTATCTCGGGTGCAACTATCAATTCTTCACTCACCACATGGATATCTCTAATTCCTTCTTCGTCTGTCATCACATTAGTGATTAGAGGTATCCCAACAGTCTCAGTCACTCCATTGTTAGCATTCTCAGCTGCCATTCTCAAATACTGCCATAAAACAAGGGTTAATTAAGCAAATTAACATATCACATAATATCCGTATATTATGACCGACCAATAATTAAGCTTAGGTAGGACATACTAGCGACGGATTTACTCATCTCTCCCCTCCTAGTTCTATTCCCCGATCTCCGCCAGAGATCATATCCCTAAGCTCTGATACCAACTGTGACAACCCCAAAATAGGTCCATTCTATCCAACCCATTTTGAGTCGCCAAATACATGGTACAGAAAACAACTACAACTTTATTACAACAATTGTCGTGCAAAATACAACAACACATATACTATGAGTTTGGATACAAATATATATCAACTGTGACTCATGTCCCAACCGTGGACAGCACCTCATAATGACACCTTACATAAAGGTATAGTCGAAAACTGTTTTAGAAATTAAAATCTTTGAGAAGTGCTCAAGGAAACCTTCGTACATGGGAGGCCATGCGTCTAGGTTATTATAGATATCATATGGCCACAGAATTATCCTTGGTTGACCCAATAGACCCCAAAGAAAAACGAGAAGATTACTATCATATTCTTCCCAATGGCGAGTCTTCTCTTGATATATCATTATCTCCACTATCTCTAATTGAGAGTTATATTCCAAATAGACTCCAAGATTATATAGATAGTGCTGATAGATATACTCAGCAAGTGGATAGGCACATCCATGTCTTATGATGACACGAGGTGGTATGTCATTAGACATCTTGTATGACAGTGGCAAAACACCCTTCCAAGTTAAATTCACCTCACCCTCAACATCTATAGACCACCGTTCTATTCCCTTGTTATTCCCCCGCTCGACCCAGCTACACTCGTATTACCTGAAAGGAATTGTGAAGCAAAAGGGTGAGCACAACTAGCTCAGTAAAGAATGTCATAACTAAAGATAATTAAATTATCAATAGCCTTCATCAATAATAAATCAGAGATTTAGAACATATGGTAGATGATAAAAAAATTTCAACCATAGTTGCAGCGGAACGAACAATCCATTAGAAGAGTCAAATAAACTATAAAGTTTATTATCTTCTCCATGTTAAAAGTCCATCAACAATGTTTTATCCCTATAACATCAATCAACAATTCCTGTCCACAATCACATATATAACTCATAATCGTAATTGTTGTTCTAAATTCCTTTTCTCATCCAGGACAAAGATAATTTTTATCACCTGAAACATCAAAGATCATAGTTATACCAAATCACAGTTCATGTTCATAATCATACTAATAAATTCATCTTTGCACTACGACCAAAGATATACATCAACAAGTCATCTTTGCACTACAGGCCAAAGATATTCATCAACAAGTCATCTTTGCACTACAGGCCAAAGATATTCATCAACAAGTCATCTTTGCACTACAGGCCAAAGATATTCATATCTCAAAGAAATACATAATCATTTCAGAATTTATATAAACCATAATTATAACCATATATGTTGATCAATTCACCTTTGCACTTAAGCTAAAGATATTCAATTATAAATTCAATGGTCATGATCATACCAGTCACAATTCAACTTTTCACTACTGGCCAAAGAGAACCCTAGTCATGATCATACCAATAATCTACCCATCTTTACACTCCAGTGAAAGAGAATTTCAACATCAGGGTTATAAAAATGTTATATATGATAATAAAATCAATATAATCAATATATAGTTTTAATCTCCAGAGTAATAATCATAAATCAACTATAATTTGGTTAGAAAAAGAAATCAATTTTGTCGTGAATAGTACCCGTGAATAGTAACTCGTGAATAGTAACTCATGAATAGTAACTCGTGAATAGTAACTCATGAATAGTAAACCCGACTCAAAAAGGTAGAAATCCCACAATAAAATTCATACCAATATTTCGGTATAATGATATTGAAAGAATAATATTTATTTAAGCTTATAAATAATTTATTTTAATTGTTTACACTTTACTAAATAATGCATTTAATCATTCTAAAATGCCAAACTCATAAGATTTCATCACCAATAACCAAAACCCTCATAAAAAATCTGCATATACCTCATATATGATTCTCAAGCCATAAAATCATATTTTCCAATTTTCTTACTTCTCATAACATATTTAATTCATTTACTCATAACTAGAATATTTTCATGAAAATACTAAATCAGTTCCAAAAATATTTCTTTTTTGGGATTTAGCAGAATATAGTCCTATATTGAACATATATTTTTCTCAGAATTTTTAAAAGTCATTTACTATTTTTCACATGGCCAAAACCACCGAATATTTAAACATTTATCATAAATTGTACTTTTATCCAAAAATTCCGAAATTCACAGGGTATACTGATATCATATAGATGTACTCCCAATAAAAATTTCATCAATTTTGGAGTTAACCACAAGTAGTTATAAGCAGTTACTTTTAAAAATAGTCTTTCCTCATAAAATTCATAACTCTTAATCTATACATCCAAAAATCACCATTTTTGGACACAATCTACAAAACTCATCAAAATATCATTTCAAATTTTTCCAGAATTTTTGAAGGTTCAGAAGAATTTCGAAATAATAACCCTTAAAATCCCTTATTATCCCTTACCTCAAAAGAGCAGTACTTCTGACTGGAATAACGCTGAACGAACTTGCACCGTATAGCAATACTCAAAGTATACTCAAAATACTCACAAGAATACGCTCGATAATATAGAGAGAAAAAAACTTCAGTTTCTGGTGTGATTTTCAATTCTAACCTAAGCACCTATTTATAGGAAATTGCTTAGAACACCAAAGCAGAAAATTTAATAAATTAATATATATATATAAATCAAGATTCCTACGCCTCTAGAAATCTGATTTCAGCTAAATAAACACATGCTAGGGCTGCCACAAAACAAAAAAACGTTTTTCACACTTTAAATATTTTAAACTTCCAAAAATCAATTATTTCGGAGCTTCGGAACTTCAATAATTCATAATAAATAGCCCTTTTATCAGAAAATTCAAATCTCGCGAGTTTTTATAGGAAATTCAATTCTCTACAACTTTGCAGAAGAAAGTTTTTCCAAATTCCAAACAGAAATTGACCGAAATCCACAAACGGCCGATTTTACAGGCTATAATCAAAATTTTCAGTCAATAAATAGGTCTACCGACACACAAAATCTGTTTTAAACATTTAATGCCACAAAAATACTCTTTAAACTGTGTAATGACAATTATTGAAACAACAGCAATATAAAAATATCAACGCAACAGTTATTGAATCAATATAATAAAATACTGAACAATAATTACTGTAACCATTATTGAGTAGTGCTTTCTTACGTAAGAGTCAATAATTGGTGCAATACCGTGTGCTGCTGTGCAACAACGCGTATTACTTTACTTTACCCACCGGGTATTCCAACAGTGTTAACAGTAACGATTACGCCGTTATTTATAAAAAAAACTTTAATTTGTCGTTTTCTTCATCCGACAGTTATTTTGTTACGGGGCCCACAAAAGACTGCGCCGTCGTACAAATATTCCCCGACAGAAAGAATATTTCACGACCAAACGAATATTCCCCGACAACAATGAGTATTTTATAACCACTTGCTTATTTTGAAAAAAAAATTCATATATCACCCTTAACTTTAACCTTCTATCAATTTAACCATTTACTGAATTGTAATTATAAGAAAAATTGAATACTTTTATTTCATAAAATTCGGGGTCTTACACCATGAGGTATGATATTCTCTTATAGGTGCGTAATGAACACTTTTATTAATGTCAATTCCCTTTTGTACCTGCAAGAGTCAGTGTTTACCCACTCTAAAGATACTTAGCCTGCACAAAAGTTTACCTAACTGAGGGCCAATTGGAAGCAAATTCATTTTTTGGAACGCACGCCCATCTTTCCATTAAGCCGACACATCAACATAGGTCACCAACGTTCGAACCTTTCAGCAGCTCTTAAAGCACCACCTACTGAGAACTACAAAAATCACAACGATCCAACGGTATCACGATTTGGATTTACATTATTTATCATAAGATTTTATCAGAGACATAAGTTATTACAGGGTAACTATCAGTATACTGATTATGTTATTAGTATGAATATGCTTTATAATATTCAGCGGACAGATCTAGTATAACAATTAAATTATAAGTGGTTACATATCTAAGTCATGTACTACAATGTATAATGATTATATAATACTTAATATTAATTCTTCATTTTCGTATTTTACCTTAGGGTATATCTCACCATTAACACTTGTAATTAATTATTAGTGTTAAAATGTCATTTGTTCATATTTATCATAATAAATATGACATGTCATATTTATTCCAACGGACTATTGGCAATCAAATATATATATATATATATATATGATTGCCAATACCATTAGTATTATTATGACTAAGTTATATGTTAATGTTATTTGTTAACCAATAACATTAACATATTTATAAGGTATTAGTTATATTATTAATAAGAAGTCATACAATAGCAATCAACAAATAATATCCATATTTTGAACTTATTAAATCTGTATACATAGCACATACAAAATGCTATTCATAATATTTGTTTGTTAATAACATGATGAATAGTGTTCATTAATTATTAATTTTAATGAAAATAATTAATATTTTCAGTTTGTGATAATATTATTCCGAAAAATACACTTTAAGCCATTATCATTAATATTAAGTTATTAATGAAATTATCCTTTAAATATTAAAAGTTATATTTTATAACTTAGTCATTTATTATGACTAAGTTATAATGTATTAAATTATAATCTATAATTACAATTATAGGTGAATATATTAAAATATGATAAATATTTAGTAATTACTTTACCATAAGATATTTATTACGATTTTATTTACTGATAATACTATCATTATTTGTAATGAACATGTAACCAATCAATACAACAGTGCTGATATTGTTCAAAGATAAAAGAACTGATGGTCCAGGGTATGAGTTAATAATTTAAACGTTCCTTTAATATTGAAGCTAGCTAGATGACAAAATTAAGTGCATGCATGCATGCATGCATGATGTCTCAATTATATATTATTAACTCACGTATGTATACGTACTTGTGATTTCTTATTGCTGAAGGAAGAAGAAGGCGGCTTGAAAAATGCATTGAAGCATGTAAAAAACAATCCACAACCTGAGAGGCATGTGTTAAACTTAATACTATGTCAGTAGATATTAGACATATAATGAATACTATAGTGTACTTATAGTATTATAACATAATATTACCACCATTGTCATTATTCTTAAATAATGATATGTAATATGTTCATCTTACCCGTCATTGTATTTCATATTATCTGTTATACCTACTATTATTACATTTATATTAGTATTACAGGTATTTTAAGTTAAAGTCAATATGTTGATTTGATATATATATCTCACCTTTTCGAGGAATATAATGATATTATTCCTACTCACTAATCAGTATGATTGAATAATCCATGCGCAACATAGTATCATTAGGTCATCATGTCAGAAATATATTACAGTTCACCCGAGTGTAAATGGAAATTAAAAATGAATCACATGGAATAAGTTACATTCCATCAACTACTTGCTACTACAACTAATCTGCTGAGCCCCAAGTCTTTCATTTGACGACAACTTGTAAGGTTAGACTAAGCTTCATTAAGTTTTGTCAAACAATGGTGGAATCAAATACAACTCATTTACTATTTAGAAGAACAAATTCGACTCCGCGAGAAACTCAGGCAAAAAATATAAAGTATATTACAGAGACTGTCAATAAGAAGAATGTGTATTATTTTTATTGGAATGCTAATATACATATAATGTCAAAAAGCAATTGAGTTAATGTTCATACTGTGATCAGATAACATCAAATATGTCCTTGTAATTAAGGACATGTTAATGTGTCGGCCGGCCGATTAACTTAATTTGTGTTAAGCTATATAAGAGCCAAGTTGGTCATCTGTTACCTATCATTAATGCAAAGTTAAGAGTTATGATCATCTTATGTTAATTTACTTTATTTAACATAAAAGTAAAAAATATGGGACATTGATGATAAAATATTATAACTAATACCTCACGTTGATGGAAAAGGAATGAGTTTAGTATTGGTAAGTTAGGTATTATGAGTATAGTGGAGAATGAATATTATACCTATTATCAATTTGTATATATGTGCCTTGCTCAGCTCTGATGATATTAAATTGGCACATATATACAAATTGATAATAAGGAATAACTTTAAAAGGAACATGATATTCGTCCAAATTGAACGAATCATTATAATCATGATATAAATATGATATAACATATCATATTTATATCATGATTATAATAGTTGTAACTACACACATTTAACGTGGATAGCCCCTCACAGTGGTTCCTATCAGTTTGCCACAGCAAATCTTTACTAGTCTTAATGCGTAAGACAAAGCTTAGTAGTATTAATATAATGAGATGAAATAGGTTATAACAAACTATGTGTCAACAAACTTGACCTATTCTAAGGCTTTATAACATACGCCTATGTTAGTATTATGCACCAATAATCCTCATTATTAGTTTTAGATGAATTGATATTAAAGTATGGCTAATTACACTATTTACCTATTAATATAAATAGTATGATGATAACTATTAACATATTATGTGTTAAAACTATTTAACAGTATTAATAAGTATTAATACTGTTAACCACCGGGTATTCTAACAGTGTTAACGGTAACAATTACACTATTATTTATAAAAACTCAAACTTGTCGTTTTCTTCATCCAATAGTTACTCTATTATGGGCCCCACAAATGGCTGCGCTGTCGTATGAATATTCCCCGACAACAAGAATATTCCACGACCAAACGAATATTCCCCGATAAAAATAAATATTTTATAACCACTTACTTATTTTGTAAAATTATATTACGTATTAATAATCATAATAAAATTCGGTTGATGATAAATGTAATGTATCTAATATTATAAGTATTAGACAAACAGTTATAATTATATCACAACAACATTGGCAGGTATGAAGTACATGTTATAATATGTAATAATGGCCTGGATAATTCATTTAATCCACATAACATACTACTTAGAGAATAATGAAAGAAAAGGATGTAAATTATAATACAACAATTTACATCAATAAGTAGATATATTAAAGCAATTTACATCTAAAATGAAATCTAAAATGCTTATATATATATATATATATATATATATATATATATATATATATATATATATATATATATATATATATATAAATGATGCGGGACGTACGTGCTATTCGGAGGAGGGCGAATCTGAATAAGAATCTGATCATCCAGATTAGTAGGGGCCTTGGGCACATGATTAGGTCACCTACCCAAGCCGCACTTTTTCTGCGCTTCTTCAGACGCCATCTGTATATTACAAAAACATGACAATGATATAAACATGATAGTGATATAAACTGTGAGATACTATTCAGCAAATGGGCAAGTCGAGGTGATATACTGACAATATTTAAAGGTAAAACGAATAATTGAAATACATTACTGATAATTATGGTTGATATTATAATTCTAATATTATTAAGTCAAGCAATTGCTTACCATAATTACCCATGGGTGTCAACAAACGGAAACCGATTAAATATTTAACCTTAATAATACCCATTAAAATAAACTATAAGTACATTATAAGTACATGGTTACTATTTCCAAAACTATGTGTGTTAAAAGTATTAAATTAAACTTGATTACACAAGTTTAAGAAGAATACTTATAATATTATCATACAAAATATACATCACAAGTCTGCTCATTTTTTACTAAGGTGATTAAGTCATTTAATAGTCCTCACTATTCTGTCTTGTAATATTATACATTATCATTTATTTGGTTAATAATAGATTAGTATATAATATATATACACACAACAAATAATAATTAAAATAAACATTAATATACAATGAATTATACACATTTTAAACTTAAGTAACCAGAAAACGTGTTCTTAATAATCATTTCAATATAAGTCTCGTTGTGACTTATCGGAAAGATCTGTAATCGTTAGGTGCGGATTATGCACCTCATGAATAATGCTTGTCATTATTCAACTCAATTATTAACCAAACAATTCGTATAATCATGGTGACTACATTGGTTACCTTTATACACTGCTAATCTGTTTTGAAGATTTATTAGTTATCTTTTTGGGAAGTGGCATTTTTATAGCCCAACTTCGAAAATTAAACCGGGTCAATGATAATAATTATTTAAAAATTATTATAAGTCATTTAAAAATTATATGACAAATATTTACGAATGTTGATCATATAGTGTTTAAATAAGAAAAGTGTTTATGTAATAAGTAATAATATTATAGGTATTAAAGTAGTGAACATTTAATCAGATGTTTATTTAATTACCTCCTCTGACACAAAATCCAATATAATTATCATAGGTAATATCACTCTAGGTTTATATTATTTATTCGATCTTAGAAAATAATACTTCGACTCCGTAGGCAGCAAACAATGAATTATTAACTCATACCCTGGTTGTAATAAAATATTGTGTATCAAATAATTATTAACACTTTATTCTATCAAGGATAATTTCATTAATAACTTAATATTAGCTTAAAACCCTACTTCAGTTGATAATTCAAAATTTCAGTTTTAAAATTTTGTGAACTTCCCGAACACATAACTTCTTCGTTATAAGTTCGAATTGGGTCGTTCAAAAGCCTACAATTCACAAATTACGTACTGTATGTATTTATGCAAGAATTTTATCAATTTGACTTCGTTTGCTAAAAATTCACCCTTTGGTTCATTTTTAACGAAAACGATAAACGTTCGTAAACGTTCAACGCTCGTTTCTTCGTTCTAAGTCGGAATCCGGTCATTTTCGAGTCCGCAACTCTTAAATGCCAAATATGACTTGTCACCATTGGAAAACAATGGAGACAAGTCATATTTGGCATTAAAGTAAAGAAAATTATTCTATCATGATACGTGAGTATCATTCTCTTGGTAAACCAGATTAAATATAAAGCATGATACGTGAGTATTATTGAAAACAAATGATAGTCCCAGACATTAGGGACAAATTAGGTGGAATTTTCATTTTATCATTTATGCATGACTTGGAAACCAGAACAGAGTTACCTGATACTTTGATTGACCTAGCGAACCGCATATTGATACTTGCATACTCAAACACGATATTCTTACGTACCAATACTCTAAATTTAGCATACCAAAAAAAGTCCTGAATAGTACCTCGATTAATGGACAGCCTAAAGATTATTTTATTTGGTATCATACTAGTCTTAATGCGTAAGACAAAGCTTAGTAGTATTATCGAGTCTGTAATCGTAGAAATATCTATTGACCCAGCAAAGATTGATTATACTTTGAAATAAATAAATAAATTTTGCTTATTCGTGAATAGTTTTATTAATATTTATATATGTCAGAACTTTCTAGACATTGTCAATAATGTCTTTTGTCGATCTTGTGATTACAGGCTATAATCAAATTTCAGTCAAGAAATGGGGTCCATCGACACATAAAATATGTGTTAATCATTTAATGCAACAAAAATAGTCTTTCTCCTCATATACTCATATATCCCACATTCATTGTAAAAATATCATCATTATTATACTATAATAATATAATTAAATATTATTTTATCAGAAAAGATAAAATATCGATTTTCAACAATTGTCACTTTAAAGATTTGAATGTGACTACGATACTCTTCCCAAATCATTCATGGAGGAATGTTTCGACAACTTTATCTTTACTGATTGTAGCATTAGTATGTCATTCTTTATCAATAGTATATCAACATTAGTTAATGTCGGAAAGTAATACTTACTAGAAGATGATTTCATGGTATCTTGTAAAACCCTAAAAATCATTTTAATATATTTATATTAATTCATTTATCTGTAATGTATTTAAGATAAGACGAAAAAATATTATTAATACTTTTATTCTGTTGATCAAATTTAAATTAATATTTTCATTACTATGGGATGGAAGAATACCAGTTGGATTAATATGTCTTATACTTAATATAAGACATTTACGAAATACTCCCTCCGTCCCAAATTAATTGCTCAATTTTTGACTTTTTAAAGTCAAATTGACCATTTTTAAAACTAATTTTTTTACTATTTTTGCTAAAATATAGATGAAGAGATTATAACCAAAAGAAAATATATACAATTTATTACTAATCCTAATTTTTATAATTTTAGAAATATAATTATATATGCTTAATTATTAATTCTAAAAATAGTCAATTTGACTTAAAAAGGTCAAAACTGAGCAGTTAATTTGGGACGGAGGGAGTATCGTTTATAAGACTTCATCTTTAGAAAAAAGGAGATATTATTTCTTAATTAACATGGGACTATTTTGATATGGTCACCAGTATTGTGTCTCTTGGAGTTTCTGCTGGTGATGTTGGCAGAGAATAAAAAAGAAAATAAAATAAAATTATCAAGTAAAACAACTTGAAGACTTGGTAATTGATCTGAAAAGCTTTCACTTAAACAAGGTAAAAATAAAGATACATAAAGAATGAACTCCAAAAATGAAGAGGTATCTGTCTGAAAGTCTTTTAAATTAAAAAGGAACATGACAATTGACCAGTGATAGCTGATTCACTTCTGTATCTAATCCATGAATACAATATACGAATGTCTCAGATATGGAAAAGAATGATATTTGCTTCCACAAGTTTTCTCCAGGAATAATAAGTAAATACGTTTAATGTATGAGATTGGTTACAGATATAACAATGCAAATATTGTAGTTACTGTATTTTACTTAAAACCTACTAACATGTTGAAAACAGTAAATATTATATCCATTTAAATTAAAAAATACTAAGGGAGAATAAGTAATTTTCGGATGGATAACTAACCCTTGTTTATAACAGAGTAATCAATATATATCAATGTTATTGGACCATAGGCCTAGTATGTTATGATCAATAACTTTACTGTACCTATCAGTTAAATACTGATAGGTACCCGAGTCTCATTCGTCTAATTTTGCATGAACTACAAAAAACTTCTAAACATCACATCATTCATCGTTTGATCGGTGGTGTTGTTTACAGAAGGAACATTGTCGTTCTGTTGCACGTTCTCCTGGTTGGTGATTAAAGGTGTAACGCCCCCAAAATCGGAACTATTTTCCTTCCCAATCTTGTGCGTTAATATTATCCTGTTCTAGCTTTTAAACATTATTTAATGTTAAAATAGCTAAAAATACGAAATAAATTTTTTTTTCCATTCATTCATTCCCTGAATCGCAACCTTTACAATTCTTCTTTATACTAGAATCATATTATATGATTTATTTAGTCTGAGTAGATATGAGCATAAATATACAATTCATTCTTTCAAGCATATTCCCTTTTTAGAACAAATAATCTTCATCTATCGAATAATTCAACAATTTACACATCTGTGATTTACACATGAAAAGACCATCAAATGATTCAACACAATCTCAACTAAATCACTAGCCTTCTTTTCATGCGCTCTTAATCACGATAGATCGCATCCTAGCTTTAACCTGCAAATTAAGCAAGATTGAGCACGACGGCCCAGCAAGTCTAACAGTCTATCATGCATCACGTAGCACATAAGTTTCACATTCAGTTCATGCATTTATATTCTTGGTGTTCAAGCATATTACAAGTACATTATCACATTTATGTCATGTTGGTAGCAAGATACATACCATAGCATGCTACACATGTCATGTACTTGCCATTCATTGCACATATATATTGAGTTCCCCGACTCAATTCAATAATTAGTCATAATTTGACATTCATTATTCACAAAGCAAATAATGCAGTTCATAAGTATCATCATGCTAACAGTTATCTATAGCAATTATAAGTCCACATAAATAAACTGAGAAACTTGCCTGTACCGGGGTTTTACCATTACACCAACTTCTGCGTTCCTTGCACAACCTACATTGTATGTGGGATTGATAACAAAACACGTAATTTCAGTTGTCATGGTGGTAGTTTAGATTTCTATATCTGAGATATTGTATACATTTTTCAAATACCTCATCCATGTTTTCTCATTAGTCATTTTTCACTTTGATGGGGTTTGACATGCTTATATTATGCAATAGGAATGACTTTAAGGTTATCATTTACATCTTATTCAAGATTTAGAACATAAAGGGTTCATGTGTTCTTGAGTTCACTAGTTTTGGTCAATTCTTGCCAAATTAATTTCTAGCCACTTTAGTTCATTCCAACACTTGAATTATATCTAGTTAAGACTATTTCTAGCATTCCTTTAGATTTACCAAGCATAGATTGGGTTTTGACCCTTTAAACCTAGCTTTTTCACGCTTTTACACACTAACTTCTCAAGTTCTTGTATACATTAGCATTCCAACACTTGGAATAGCCTAGCATAACTCTAACTCACTTGTCTAAGGTGTTCAAATTGAGTTCTAGGCTAAATAGAAAATTCTAAAATTTTACACTTGGAAAAATTTTCAAAACTGCAGTTAGGATGATTTTCCATGCTAGTTTGGTGATTTGTTTAGACTCCTTGGTTAAGGCAATAGCTAAACCAATTGTACCTACTTCTAGAACATACTACAAGGTATTTTAATCAAGGTTTAGGTTTCTTATTCATACCCATTAAGATTCTCAAAATAGGGCTCAAACTTAGCCATTTTCTTACTTTTTCCACAAAACTGTTTTTGAATTTTTCCAAATTTTTCCAGTTCTGGCCACTAGGATAGTCTAGACATATATATTTAAGTTACTTAAGGTTACTTTTAGCATTACCACACTTTATTTAATTATCTAACTCATTTTGACTTATCAAAGCTCACTTTAGGCTTGAAAAGAGAGCTTATATTGGTTTTCTTGCTAGCTTTTGAAATGGTCATGATTTGGAACTGTTCACTACAAGAAATCAGACAAAAAATGACGATAAAATATGTCACATAAAATTCATTTTTTGTCACTAAAATATTTGGTGACGAATGTTAATCGTCACAGCGACCGTCACTGTATGAGCGTGGTATTAGGTATAAATGACACTATTTGATGTCGTCACTAAATGTTTCAACTTATAGTGACGATCTACATCATTGTCACTATAGTTAATTACTTTTAGTGACGTTAATAGCGTCACTATTTGAATGAAACTTTCGTCACTCTATATTATGTTTCGTCATCAAAACTTGGTGCATTAAATGACAAAAATCATTTTTCGTCATTAAATGATATAGTTTTAGTTACGAAAATATTTTACACTATTCAAATCATCTAATTTTAATGACGACAATATTGTCATATTTATGATTATTCTTTCGTCATGTTATTGTGTTTATCGTCACCAAAAATAAGAAAATAAATGACGACAAAATAATTCGTCACCTAATAATATATTTAACATGACAATTATGTCGTTGTCATTTCATATTTTAAATAATATTACAAAATAATTTGTCACCAAAGAGTTATTTTTTGTGACACATTTTTCAATGTCACTAATTGAATACTTATGGTGACGGTACATCTCGTCATAAAAAGAGTTACTAATAGTGACAAAATTAGTTGTTGTGACTAAATGAATATATAACATTGACGATATAGTTTGTCACCAAAGAGTTAATTTTTATGACACATTTTTTTCTGTCACTAATTGAATACTTATGGTGACAATAGAACTCGTTACATAAAGATCTATTAATAGTTACAAAATTAAAAGTCATCACTAAATTATATATAATAGTGACGGCATAATGTCACCAAAAAGTTAATATTAGTGACAAGATCATTTTTCATAACTAAATGAATATATATAATGACAATACTATTAATTCTAAAGAGTTAATATTATTCGTCATTAAATTTTAATTTTCATTGACCAAATATTATTTGCCAATAAATAATTATAAATTGTGATGATGTAGTGGTCATATTAAGTTGTTTGACATTCAAAATGTATTGTTACATTAACGATTTTCAATTAAAAATATAATACATTTAGTGAGCTTTTTAAATCAACTTTCCACCTGTATATAATATAAGAGACAAAAGGCAATGAACATTTAAAATAAAAAGTAATTATCTTATAAAAAAAATAGTAGATTCACTGATTCAACAAAATACCCAACTAGCTAGGCAATAAACAGTTGCTTAAATAATCTAAGTACCACAAAACCAAATTATATAATCCAAAAAGCTGAAATTCTAAAATCCATATCCTAAGAAAATGCTTAATTAAAACCTTCAACCTTGTGGTTATTGACCTTCCAGAAAAAACTATCTGCAAATCAAAAAAAACATATAGACATAAATCAATCAAATAGTTATGAAATTAAAAAAAATGTATATAAAGAAAGAAATGTTTAAATAATAAATTGTGAATTTTCCAGAACTATAGGTATACTAGCATTATAGCAACCAAAATCGTCACAATGACACCTTACATAAAGGTATAGTCAAAAACTGTTTTAGAAATTAGAATCTTTGGAAAGTGCTCAAGGAAACCTTCGTACATTGGAGGCCATGCGTCTAGGTTATGATAGATATCATATGCCTACAAAATTATCCTTGGTTGACCCAATAAACCCCAAAGAAAAACGAGAAGATTACTATCATATTCTTCCTAATGGTGTGTCTTCTCTTGACATATCATTATCTCCACCGTCTCTAATTAAGAATTATACTTCAACCAAACTCCAAGATTATATAGGTAGTGCTTGTATATATACTCAGCAAGTGGATGAACACATCCCTGTCTTGTGATGATACGAGGCTGTATGTCCTTAGACATCTTGTATGATAGGTGTAAAACACCCTTTCAACGTTGGGTTCGCCTCACCCTAGTTGATTCACCAAATATAACTACTAAATGATGACCACCATTTTATTCTCCTGTTACCCCCGTTCGACCCAGCTACACTCTTATTACCTGAAACCAATTGTAAAACAGAAGGATGAGCACAACTAGCCCAGTAAAGAATAGTATGACTAAAGATAAATAAATTATCAATAGTCTTCATTAGTAATAAATCAGAGATTTAGAACATATGGTAGATGATAAAACTTTTCAACCATAGTTGCAGCGGAACGAGCAATCCATTAGAAGAGTCAAATAGACTATAAAGTCTATTATCTTCTCCATGTTAAAAGTCCACCAACAATGTTTTATCCCTGTAACATCAATCAATAATTCATGTCCATAATCACATGTATAACTCATTATCGTAATTGTTGTTCTAAATTCTTTT